>PVLA01002156.1:0-288950 GCA_004027455.1 Hydrochoerus hydrochaeris
TCTTTCTTTCTTTCTTTCTTTCTTTCTTTCTTTCTTTCTTTCTTTCTTTCTTTCCTTCCTTTCTTTTCTTTCTTTTCTTTCTTTCTTTCCTTCTTTATTAAAAAAAAAACTCCAAAGTCTTTCCTTTTACTGGAGGGTGTTTGGTCTCCATGCAGGGAAGCAGTTTTGAAGGTTTTTTCCTCTTCCCCCCCCCCTTTTTTTTTTTTGTACCAGAGCCTGAAGTCACAACCTTGCACTTGCCAGGCAGGCACTTATGCTACTGAGCTATATCCCCAGCCCAGGTTTGAAGGTTTCATTGCTTCTCTGGCTAACTGGCCACTACATATTATATGAAGCAAACTTGAATGTGAATTACCTGTTACAATGACTCTTTAATTTAACTAGTACTCTTGGAGTTTTCCTTTAGATGCACTTTTCTTTCTGCTGGCAATCTTGGAACTCTGCTGTTTCCTGATTGGACCTTTCTTGTCTTTGCAAAGAAGTGTTCCAGTGACATTTGATGCTTTTATTCATGTTGACTAGGGTGAACAGTGTTTACCAAAATCATGAAAAGCATGCAGTGCAACCATAAAGTATGGATGGAATTGGTAAGTAAAATAATGAGTGACTAAAGTAAGTGCATGGTTTGACTTAAAACCTGCCACCATATGCAGTCATCCAAAGGAAGTGTATCAATTCATTTTCCACTATGAATCCTACCACTGGGTTTAAGTCAGTTGTTACTTGCTGCTCACTGATAAGAGTTTCAATATGAGTTTTCAAGCAATGGATTTACTATGGTCTCTGTGCAGTTCATATTTACAGATGTTCCCCAGAACTAGCATCATCACCTCAGCTCCACCTCAGATCATCTGACATGGGGTTTTCACAAGGAGTCCACAGCCTATGTCCCCAGCATGCACAGTTCATAGGAAGGCTGGTGCTCATGAGTAAATCTAATACCACCAGAGCTCAGGTGGTAATGGGAGCAAGTGGAAGGGGATATGTTTACAGATGGAACTTTTCTCTGCATCCTTGTTCATAATAGGCCACAGACAGGCACTGGTCCTTGGCCTGGGTGCAGTGATGGCGAACCTCTTAGAGACTGAGCACCCAAACTGGGAAACCTACTTATTTGCAAAATGCCAATGCTTTAATTAAATCTGAATACTGAGGTTTTAGTTTAGAAGAAAAAATACAGCAACACTTGGCTCCCATGCAGACAGGGAGGGCTCTGTGTGCTCACCGTGGCACATGTGCCTTGGGTTCGCCATCATGGTCCCAGGGTCGGAGTCTCCTGCTGTAAGATTCTCGGTCAGGGGTGACTATGCATGTAGTCCTTCTACCACCGACTCATGCTGCTGAGTTTCTCTCCATCTCTGCTTCTTGATATGTCCCATCATTAGCTGGATAGGAAAAAGTACTTTGACTACACATCTCTTTTCAAAGGATGCTATAAATTGTGAGCACCATTTTCAGTTCTCTCTCTTTAAGTTATAACTCTGTTATTATCTTTAATGCTTTTCTAGACATCTGGGTCAGAATGTGCCTGTATTTGACAAGAACTGTAATTAAATTAGTTGCTCACCTCTCCTTTATCAGAGGTACCATTTCCTAATAAAGCAATGTCCTCTTAGTCTCTTCCTTCTGTGCACAGACAAAAGATCATTTGATTCGTGACCTTCGTGGTGATTATAAGAAGACCACAGGTCATCAGTTCCTGTTAGAGATACATGGGCTTTCAAATTCAGAATTTTTCAAATTTTAGAAAGATGATGTAGAGGGAACATTCCTAGTGAGGTTTGGGGTGGAATCCCATAAACAAACACCTTACTATCTCTACAGCTAAACAATTAAACACATACATTAACTAGAAGCAAGATGTTTGCAAACAGTCTCACATGATTCCAGGTCAGACTTTACCTCTAAATGGGTTTCTTACCAACTTACAAATATGCCTAAGTTTTTGGATCCTCTGGACTTTAGAATTCTTGACTAGGGCTTACTGGTCTGGAAAAAAATTACAGCAGGAGCAACGGTATCTAATATTTAGGAGTAATCACTATGGGACAGGCCTTGTACTACAGTAGACACTGCAGTCTTCCCACCACTCTGCCTCACGGCCAGGTAGGAAACTCGTCATCTCTATTGGACAGGTGACCTCTGGAGTTTGGCCCTTGCCTAAGGTCATAAGATGGACCCTTTGGTCATCTGGTCCAGGGTCCACGCTTTGAAGTAAGATTATATGTGGTCACCTGATCTCTACCTCTGTTGAATGCTTCGTCTTCATATTTTGGGCTCTGTCTGTCCATAAGTTTACCAAGGATGGGCCAAAACATTGCGCTTGCTCTGAAGGGAAAGTGCATCATGCTCTTTCTGGTTACCTTCAAAATATAACTTAAATAAATATAACTGATTCATTCCACTTAGGTTCATAGAATTCCTCAGCCGGACTACTTAATTTATCTTTAATCTTCCTTTTGAGAGTTTTACAGGCTCAAATGGGACATTCCACATGTACATAGCGAGATGCTGGCAGCCCATATCTGAGCTGTTTCTAAACGCATGTCTCCTGCTGATTTAGGTTCCACAAGTATTATAATTGACGTGACACTCTCACAAAATGCTTCCCAAATGATTTCATTAAAATTTTTTTGTAGGAAAAGTCTGCTAATGGACTGACCCCAAGACAAGCCCATAGGGAGTAACAGAGGGTCTCCAGTACAAGCCTTCCCCTTCTAGAGCATTTATAAACAGGCCTTTGTATGCACCATGCTTGGGATTACAACTAAGTATTTTGTCTGTCACTAAGCTCGTAATTTCAAAGAGGGTTTAAAATCAGCTTAGAAGTGTTTTATATTCTCAACAATGCATAGGTGTCACTTCCATAACTGTAGAACTATCAGTTACTCATGTGATTTTCTCTCTCTGTCCCTCAGGTCTAGTTTTTAAAAGTATCAAGCAGTTCTCACATTAGGTCCATAAAGTTAGTTACTATTTACATGGTGTGTCTTTTTCTCATTCCTTTCTTCTGAATGCATTTATATCTTTTATATCCACGGTGTATCTCCTTTAGACAGCAGATGGTTGGATCTTGGATTTTAATCTGGTCTAACAAAGTCTGGTTTTTTTTATAAAACTGTTTAATACAAGTATATTATAAAAGAATAGTCTTATTGATGCATAATTCACATATATATTACACATTTCTTTAAAAGTATACAATTATTAAGGTTTTTAGTATAAGGTTATCCAAACATCAGTATTATATAATTCCAGAACATTTTTATCAATTACAAAACTAACACCATATTCTTATCTCCAACCTATGACCACTAGAAATGTACTACCTGTCTATATAGATTTAATGCCTTTTAACTTTTCCTAGAAAGTGAATAATACATTGTAAAATATTTTAAGTTAAGTTTTAAAATCTATCATAGTTTTTCAGGTTTCATCCGTGCTGTGGTGTGGTGACTACTTCGTTATTTGTTCTGGTTTAGTAATATTCCATGGTATGAATGAAACATTTTATTTGAACTACACAAAACGCTTCCCAAAGTGGATGCTCCATTCACACTCCCACGAGCACTGCCTAGCAGTTGGATTTCTTATCCTCATGCTCATTAACACTTGTTATTTCCTGTCCCCTTGATGGTAACTGTCTTCAGCATATATGAAGTGATATTTCATTGTAGCATTGATTTGGATTTCTGTAAAGACAAACCATGTTAAGCATATCTTTATTTTGGAACATTTATTTATCTTCCTTAGAGACTGTCTAGGCAGCTCTTCTGTCCAGTTACTATTTGGGTGTCAGGTATTTGTAGTGGAGAGGTGAGAGTTCTGTAATTTTCAGTGAGTCCAGGACCATGCAGACTGTCAGACCTCATCACTTGGGCTTGGTTTCTACAGTTCTCGATGTTTCCTTTGCAACAGCAACAGAAGACACACCAGGAAAATAGTAACCGAAAAACGCTTGGTGAATTCTGTTTTTGTTTTGTTTTGTTTTGTTTTTTGAGTGAGTGTTCATTATGTTAGGAAACCACTCCATAACACAAGGTCACCGATATGCACGCCTGTGTTTTCTTTGAAGAGTTTCCAAGTGAATGCTCATAAATCTAGTTTTGAATGCACTTTCTGTTGCACTTATATCTGACCTGAGGCGGGGTCCAAATTCATCATTCTTGAATTTCAAGCTTTGCCGGAATTGTTTGTTGAAAATCCTACTCTTCCCTCCAGATCTGCCTGTGAACCTTTGTTAAAATCAAACATCCATATAAATATAAGCGTCTATTTCAGGACTTGTAATGATTTTTAATTTACCTGTATGCTAATCCCACACTATTTATTATTGTAGCCTTGTAGTGAGCTTTGAATTCAAGAAGTTTAAGTGCTGTATGCCAGTTCTTTTTCTAAGGTGTTTTAAAAGTGATTTTTTTACTGTTTTTGGTCTTTTTCATTTTTATGAATCCAGGATTCCTTGGCCTATTTTTACAAGATGAAAGAAGAGGCAGAGGATCATTTTAATTGAGGATTTCAGTGACTCTCAATTTTGGAAATACTGTCATCTTAAAATATTTAATCTTTCAAACCATGTCATTTATTCTTACTTAATTTCTTTCATTGATGTTTTCATAATTAACAATGTAAGACTTTACTGTAGCTTGCTGAATTTATTCCTAGACAATCATTCTGTATGAAAAAAACAGTAGGTAACAGGAAGTAGGTAGATCTTTTGCAAAGAGAGGGGGACCAAGAGACGGAGAAGGGGTGAAGGAGGGGAAGCGAAGGGGCTGAGAAGGTCTCTGCGTGCAGACGCACGTACCAGCTGCTCACACGGACCGGGACCCTTATGCTCTGCAAGCATGTACCGATGAAAAGTAAGACACAAAGACATAAAGGAAATTGATAAGTTATAAAAGAAAAAGACATAATCAAGCAGCGGTGTTTAGTATATTCCAAACTTGTCTATCCAGCATTACCATCTCATTCCAGACAGTTTTCATCATTTTAGACAGAAGCGCCAGGCCCTACACCTCAGATCCCATCCTATGAGTTCATGCGGCTCCTCACTTCTAGCCCCTGCCGAATACGCATTTTTGAGAGGCTGGGGATTTAGCTCAGCGGCTCAAGTGCTTTCCTGGTGAGGGTGAAGCTATGAGTTCAATCCCCAGTACAAAAAAAAAAAAAAAAGTACTTTTTTATGTACAAATGGATTGAACTGTTTTGAACATTTCATATAAATGTATAAATGGGATCATAGAATATGGGGCCTTTATATTGGGCTTTATTTTTTTGACCAGGGATCGAACTTATGACCTTGTGCTTGCCAGGCAGGCACTTACTCCACTGAGCTAAATCCTGGGCCCCTTTATCTGGTTTCTTCACACTGCGTATTTTCCAGGTCCACCCGTGTTATAGCACAAATCACAGTTCTATCCTTTGGATGATGACTATCTCATCACACGTACCTATGACAAATCGCTTATCCATTTATCATTCGATGGAGCTTTGAATTGTTCTGACCTTTATACTGTTATGATAATGATGCCATGGGTACTTATGCACAAGCTTTTGTGTGAATTTGTGTCATCAGATGTCTTGAGTCACTCAGCACTTTCCCAATGACCTCACCCAGCGCTCCATATTTGCTGAGGGCTTTCTGTCCACCCCAGTGGTGATACGAAGTGTGCTTCACCTGTTGGAGCTTCAGAAACCATCTGACCCCCTGTCTGCTAAGGAATCATTTCCTGGAGTTTAGGTACCTAGTGTGGGGACCACCACCCTGCAGATGGCGGGTCCCTTCTCCATGAGTGACACTCCCCTCGCTCTGGGACAAAGGCCCCCGTGGAGGCTCCTTTGCTGGACTTCTTTCCTTTCCCTTCTACACCAAAGGATGGCAGGCTTTGTTGGTTTCTTGTGCTCGGCCCTCCCTGCTAGAATCTGCTCCAGGCTGGAATCTTCTATTCTTCTCTCTAGAAAGGTAGCCCTCTGCTGCCCAAAGTCTGAAAACTGTTCCTTTATACACATAATACAGTGATTGCAATTGTTTTCAAATGGAAAAGTTTTTCTCCTTCTAATGAGGTGGGCATCTAACAGAATAAATAAGAGGGAATTTAAAATCCTGTTTGCATGTCTGTGCAAAGCCCTTCCCCGTAAGATTTGAACATCTCCCTCCCTGGACGGGCACGAATGGTCAGAGAGTAACTGCCGTGTGGAATAACTAGTGTCACACGCTTGCTCCTAACCAGGAACCACCGTGGGAAATGGAGGGGTGAGTGGGACAGCGTGGTTATATAAGGGGTGGGGAGTTTTCCAGAGACACTGACTTGTTCTGTGTCCTGAATTTGTCGGTGGTAACAAAGAGGCACTGATACTCATTGACTTGAACACGGAAACCAGAGGACAGTTTTACCTTGCGGTAATTTCAAAAGTCAACAGGTAAATATAATTTGGAGGCTCACCGTGGGCTCTGCTGAGAATTGTGCTGATAAGCGGCCTTATTATTACATGTACATCAGTGCAAGGCTTTTCATAACTCGGAATGGCACCGTGCAACTCGTGAGAAACAGAACTCCCCTTCCACTGTGTTCAGCATGTTTCCATCCTACAAGGCAGAGTTTTTCAGAGGAGGGAGCCATTTCTACAACATAGTAATGAGTCGTGTATCTTAGCACAACTTCCTGCAGAGCAGTTTAGATGCCTGTGTACTTCCTCCCGAAAAAATTTAAACCATAAATAGAGGGTTCTCCTCAGATCGGTCTTATTTAATACAAACTCCTAAACACCAGTGTCTGTGTTATGATTTATAAGGCAACAGGTGATATTGCAATGTGATAAAGGCACCTCAGTATTTATTTGGGAAAAATTCACCTTTCATTTCCCCTTTAAAAGACCACATTTTCTTCAGCCAGTGTCTTAAAGTGCCTTGTTCGCATCTGCATTTGTTAATGCCGGGCTTCACGTGAAGGAGCTGGGGCAGAATTGTAACCAGAAATGAATCATAGCAGTGACTTTATGAATTAGAGTACTCTATGCTATTATCTGCAATAGCATTCAGTACTATATATATTATTTATCCAGAAAAATGCTTATAAATTATTTCTGCTCCCCTCTGCTTGAAGCCTATTACTTAACTCTATTTCTCTTCTTTAAGCTGATATCAAAAATCGGATCCTGGTTCTCATTGACTTATATACTTACACCACATGATCAAAAGACTCCACAGCCTCTGCGTTTCTTAAAGAGGTGATGCTTTGATTCATAGCGCAAATGGAGACACCCTGTGACCGGTCAGGCTTACCCGTTAAAAGGCCAGTCTCACCTCATCAGTGTACTTGCAGTGCAGAAACTACCTTGAAATCCTTCCCTTCCTCAAGGTCACGCATTGAGCATACCACACAAAATGCCTCACAGGAGTATGAGCCAATTGTAGGGAAATATTTGTGTTTCATTGTGTTAAATTGAAAGGAATATTGATCTGGGAATTTAAAAAGGCAAATTTAATGAGTACTGTTCAATGATAGCATTTCAGTTCTTTGTGAACCAGAGAATGCTCACCTATAAAATGGAAATAAATAATATAGAAGGATATTGTGAAGACTAAATTAAATAGTTTCTAAAAATTAGCCTAGAAATATAAATTGGCTGTTTTTCCTACTTAAGCCAGATTGTGAATATACATGGATATTATTATTTTAAGCAATTATCATGATACCAAGTATAAAAAATACACTGAGTCACCCTCTCCCTAAAAACATAGAATTTCAAACCCAAACATTGATTCTATGAGGTACAAATTTATACAATAATGTTACTTACTTTGGTTTTCATTGGATCACTTCTTGTCAGCACTCAAGGTTTTGGAAAGTTTAAGCACAGATTTACATCTCCGGAGGAATCCTTTGGTTTCCGGTGACTTAGTCACTAAATCTTTAGTCTTACTTATCATAAACTCAGTTCACTTGTTCTATAATATTTCCATCAATTCTTTCTTATCCACCTCTTCTTGAATTCTAGTAGAAGTTGCTGAGACCTAGCCTTGAATCTTTTCAAAAGTTATACAAAATGGATTTCGGGGTTGATACTCATATGCCTTAAGTGGCAACCGTTGTGAATGTGACATGTAAAAGACTGAAGGCTCAGTTTCTCAGAGCCTAAGTGTAGAAATTTAAAAGATAATTCATTTATAGCATGGAGTTAGACATTCCAGATCACAAATCTGTCAGATGTTTTTTTCCTTTCTTGTTCCTTACCTGTTCTATGTCTGGGTGTTGTCTTAACTATCCCATCATGGCTGGTTGGGTAATTTGTAAGTGATAGAAATGTGTTTCTCAGGAAGCCCAGCATGGATGCTGTAGAGGACTACATGGCTGTGAGAGCCGCTTGCTGCCCCAGAGATGGTGCCTCTAACTGGGTTCTCATGGGGCAGGAAGGACACTGTGTCCTCACAGGCCAAAGGAGTGGACAGCCAGAAAGGGCCAAAAGAACTGACAGCCTCTCTGAATCTCTTTTCTAAGGACAATAATCCCACTGATGAAGGCTCCAACCTAGGAGCTAATCAACCCCTGCAGAGTCAGTTTAGAGACTAATTCAGAAGGACACAGACATTCAAACCACATCCTGGTTCAGTTTATCTTTCCAGACTATTGATGTAAAAAAATCACTTACCACAGGCTATGGCTTCAAAAGTTGTTTCTCAGACTCTCAAAATTTGAATGTCATCATCACTTCACGTTTATGAAGCATCAGGACACTCAGTCTCCAGACATCTTGATCGTAATGTATATGCCCAACAAACTGAACTCTTTTCCTCTATTTGCCTTGTTTACTCTGCTATCTCTGCCCTTTCTAAAATAGTACACATACTCCTGTGTATCTGGGGTTTTTCTAAATCATACTTAAAATGCTTGTCATGGTGGTCAGAACTTAAAGTGTAATATTGGAGAGAAGTCAAGATGGCCGACCAGTGAGTGACAAAATACAAAACCTCCCGGGAGAAACAACTCATATGCCAGAATAAAACACCCTGGAGAGACCCAGACAGAGGGAGATGGATCCTCTTGACACAGGAAGAAATTAAAATGTAAAAAAGCTCATCAAATACATTGGGACTACAACTGGAACAGCTAAAAATTATGGGACACGGCATTTTCGCAGCAACCAACCAAGTTTGCACCGGCTGAATTTGTGCCAGCTTGAATCCTTGCCAGCCGGCAGAGCCACCCAAACTCATTCCTGCCGCCACTTATAGGAAGCACAGCAGTGCTGCAGTGAAGGGTTGGTGAGCCCAATGGAGAGTGGAGCCGGTGAAGTGACCTTCATTAATCCACAGTCAGTGTTGGGAATGAGACCCCCCTACAGGAAGGGCAAGACCAAATGGGCAACATGGTGGAATCGGGCAGGAGGAGCCTGAACTGGGAGTGATGGTGACTTCAGTTGCTCCTTCCCCAGAGTAGATTTGTGGGATTTGCTTTGACTGGGCCATTCCCCTGGCGGGACCCAATGAGTCATCCCAAATCAATTTCCTGTGCCTAGCACACACTAACCAGGTGAAGGCCCCTGAAGTTTGGCTGGCCTGTGTGGGGAAAGGCAGGCAGGAGAAGGTAGAGGCCCTCGCCAGCGTGCTTTGGAGGAACCGTGGCCAACAGGGAAGAGGGCTGGGACCTGCATTGTAACCTGTGTGGAGGAAGTCAGGGCCATGACAGGAGAGAGAGGCAGGAGGAGGCCCCCAGCCCAGAACCTTGAGAGCCCTGATCCAGGAGAGGGAAAAACAAGGGAGACTGAGGGCCACAAACACACAACATCAGACATGGCTTCAATGGACATTAAGAGATATCTTTGGAACCTTGTAGACGAGCTCAAAACTGAAATATTAAATCAGGTAAAGCAAGATATGAGTAGAGTAATAAAAGAAATGCTCTCAGGAAGCATCTCTCAGGAAGTTACAGACAGAAGAAGGGAGGAATATGAAAAAAGGACAGAAACATTCAATAAAGAATATAAAGAAAATATACAATACATGAAGCAGATTCAAAGAGACTACCAGGAAATTAAAAACTCCATTGAAAGCTGGCATTAAAAGAAACTAAGGACAGACTATCAAAACTTGAAGACAAGTTTGCAATATGTGATCATGAAAGGAAAGATATCTTAAATATAACAAGGAAACAGGCAGTAACAATACAAAGGCTAGAAGATGATAAGAGAATCTATAATTTAAAAATAAAAAATGTGAATGAAGAAGCAAGAATACATACAAGTGAATTACAAAGGCTATTCATGGAAATAATTAAGCAAAACTTCCCAAGCATGGGAAAAGAAAATGACATTCGGTTATGTGAGGCATACTGAACTCCAGCCACCTACAACCAAAACAGAGCTACACCCAGACATATAATAATCAAGATACCAGAAATTCAATATAAAAACAGAATATTAAAAGCCATCAGAGAAAAGAAACAGATTACCTATAAAGGTAAGCCCATCAAGATCATGGCTGACTTCTTGACACAGACCATCAGATCAAGAAGAGTTTGGAGCAAAGTATTCCAAGCCCTGAAAGAAAATAACCTCCAGCCCAGATTGATGTACCCTGCAAAAGTGTCACTAGAAATTAATGGAGAAACAAGATGCTTCCATGACAAAGAGGAACTGGGGGAGTTTGTGACCACCAATCCAACCTTACAGAGAATATTGAAGGACATTCTAGAAAGAGAGAAAAAAATACCAGTATTTGAGGAACAGTGGCAGAAAGGCCTCAATGACAGGGCAGGCAGTAGAATGAAGGAGAAAACTAAACAAAGGCAGAAAAATAGTGTAGCAAAAATGAGGCAGAGAAGGATAACTAGAATCTCTAACATAGTTCGCCTTGATACACTATATTGTTAATAGTGCACCAGGATTTAAAACTCACATTACTCACTCTACTCTGCTTAGATATATTATATTCTGTTTCAGTCATTCTACCTGTATGAGACTTGAGGGCACAGACAGTTATCCTGAAAATAACAGGATACAGTATGGTAATCATCCTTAATTTCCTATTAACTTAATCTAAAGCTCTGTAAAACCTACACTGTTTTACCATAACTGATTGTAATTAAATCTCCTCTGTTAGATCTCAGTTTTGTATTGATACATTTTATTCAAAGCTGTTATGATTGATAGTATCAAGTCTGAGAGTATAGGCAACTGCACTTAAGATGACCAGATTCACTAGAATATCCACTCTGGTTTGATTATTACCTGCCTTTGAAGTTTTACACTGTCTACAATGTTTTATTTTTACTAATATTGTTATGTACTGCTATATCGAATTATACTGCTATATTCAATTATGCCTGATGATATAGACAATTCTATTGAAGATAATAAGAAACAACACAGCAATCATTGTCGATCACATAGTATTGTGGTTTTATACGACTTTTTGGTTTCATGTTTTTATAGGAATTTGTTTTGTTTTGTCTTGCTATGTTTTGCTTTTTCCTCTAATACAGAAAGGATTGAAATATATGTAGAGATTCATGCATGTGTAGCTGTTTACACTCTCACTGTTTGAATATCTACTTTGTATGTTTTAATTTTGTAACTTGAACAACTATTTCTAAGAGGACAATATGTAATTTATCAACTAGTCATTTCTTATTGTTTATCTTTTTTTTGAAATTCTATATTATCTCTACCCTTTACATGCTTTTGTTTCTCTTTAAATAAAAAAAATTTAGAAAAAAAATAAAAGGAGGAACAGAAAGTACTCTAGAGGATATGGCTGCATGTATGTTTAAGTGTGTAGGACTGATAACTATGTTACTAAGTTGGATGATTGAACTTCTTTGCAGCCTCACTGTTTGAATGTCCACTCTATATGCTTTAATTTTGTAACTTAAACAACTATGTCTAAGAAGACAATATGTAATATATCAATAATGATTTCTTACTGTTTTTTTTTCTGAAATTCTGTATTGTTTCTACCCCTTTTTCTGTTTTGCTTTTTTCCTCTTTAAATAAAATTTAAAAAAATAAATAAAGTGTAATCTTTAGCTATGTAGCATATGAATTATTTATGTATTTCATCACGTGACACGGTTGACGCAGCATGGCTTGAGAGTCAGAGGGCTTCTCATTCCAATCTTAGTCCTACACATTCCAAGATGTGTAAGCAGTGTGAGTGATGTATTTCTGAGCCTACTTCCTTACGTGAAAATCAGAGATGCAAACACGCGCCCTCACTGTGCCATGGAGAGCAGAAGACGATGACAGGTTATGTGATCGCTGCCGAGCCAGGCAGGGCTGAGGAGCTCCCGATTGTGGTAATCAATATCCTCAACACCTGGGCGAGGCACAACGCCCCTTCAGAGGAGCACGTGTTTGGGTTTTTGAGCCACTGAAGCTGATAATGACACCAGTCAGTCCCAGCCGAGCAGCAATGTGGTGATCCAGAGCGGTGCATTGTCACGTAAGGGAGAGCAACTATGCTGGCAGCATCCTCACACATGCCTGACCCCACGTCCAGAACAGCATCTTCTACCTGCTTCCTTCATTCTCACGTGGCAGAATCACAGTTCTCGTGACAGTGGCCATGTGGTAACAGACGACTTGATAACCTCTTCTTCCACTCCAGAACCTCAGATGAATTATCAGAGGATTGGGAGAATTTGAAAAGAAAAACAAAATTGAAGGCCTGAAAACTTAACCCTTGAAAAAGCAGCTCAGAAAAATATTGACAGAAGCCAACCGACAAGGCCTTGTTTTCCAAGGGGAGGCCTGGAATTGTCGGAAGCACAACTTAATGATTCAGCAGCACTTTGACAGCTGGAGATCTGTAACATCTGAGAGCAGCTCATTCTCTGAGAGGCCCCCGATGATGGGGAGTCACTGTCTCGCGCACAATCTCTCATCTTCCTGCAGTGACGGGGGTTTTCATGACACATGGGCACCATTTCCAGGAGAAATGCAGATGTCGCCATGGCCCAAATCAGCTCAAACTCTGCATCACTCGGAAGCAAGATCCTGCCTGGTGCAGTGGTGTCTTCCAATGGAGGAACGTTAAATCTCAACACCGGGCAGCCCAAGAGATGAAGGCAAGTTTCTACTCAGTATCCAGAAACTGTTGTACCTTATTTAAACTGTATAAATTTGGGTCAACCAAACACACACTTTAATATTTCAGAATAGTTTATAACAAGAAATGGGGCACTATTCACCTCAGTCATTGTCATCAAATCCCAGCTGTACAAATCTGACCATTCATTGGTGTCAGCTTAGATGACCAAGGGTCTTTCTCCTTGAATTTCTGTATTGATTTTTCACTAGATGGGCAACATTAATCTGCATGGTAGAATATATTCTGAATTCCATAGGCTCCATCTTACCCCATGAAAAAAAGTCTAGGTCAGTTCTTTGTTTGATTGATTGATTTTTTTGTTTTTTGTGGTTCAGGCTGGCCTTGAACTTGTAGCAATCCTCCTGCCTCTGCCTCCCAAGTGCTGGGATTATAGAAGTGCACACCATCCCTGACCATGAGTCTAGGTCAATTCTGTCACCTCGTGCAAGCCCAACAGTTTGGGTTGAATAGAATTTGTTCCAGGGTCAGGGAAGTTAATAATCACTGTATTCTCAGATGGACATGGTTGCTTGGCTTCCTCACAAGAAGTAAAATCCCAAGACACACATGTGGCCTCTGGAAAGTAAGTGTTGTTTGTCCACCTCTTACTTTGTTGTGCTCCCCATCAAGGTGGCTCCCACACGCGTCAAGGGCATACAGGCTGACAGCACTTCCGGTGTGCTGTGCCCACTGGCTGGTAGACCCCGGGGCTCCCAATTCGGTTTCAGTCACTGAGTCTAGTCCCGAGTGCTGCAGTCAGTTCAATCTGTCCTTCTAGGTCACATGATTAGTGTGGTGCCATTTATTGGTTTATAGAGTGATTAACGGAGTGGGGAAAATATGCAGAGGTAACTTGCATAAGAAGCGAAGAAACTGGGGCCATCACTGCATCACCAGAGACTCCTCTGTGATGACCAGGGAAATGGTCAGGCCCTGGTCAGCGCCATTGGTGGGGAGCAGCAAACTCCACGTCCAGATGCATCTGCCACTTGCTGTGACATGGGAGGGTCTCAGCATCACAGGTCTTTCCCAGTGTAGGAGAGTTTCAGGGGTTGTTGTTTCAGACAAAAGATCAGTGACACCCCCTCCTCTTCGGGATTTCCAGTGCTTAATCAAGACGTTTCACCTCTGCCCCCCAAATTGTGAGGCCCAAAGGCTGCTGCTCCTCCAGCACCAACAATGAAAGAGACACTGCCCACTGCACAGCAGCAGCAGCAGCTGTATCTCCATATTACTTTGCAATCAGCCCACACTTGTATCTTTTGTCCAGAATGGTAATTAGGAATGAAAGCAGAGAGGTAGGAACAAACTGTTAGAAAATTGTAAGCTTAAATCTCCATTATCCTCTGTACACTAAAACACAATGTCCTGCAGTGCTAAGATAAGGGTAGTAAAAAGCAAAAGATCCAAATAGTTTATTTAATTGAACCCTCACTTTGCAAACTGAAAAATCAGAAGCAAAGGTTTTGAAAATGTATAAAAAGTTTGGGGATGGTAAGCTGATTGGTTTGTTTTGTTGTTTTTAAGTTTCAAAGTTTCTTCTTTCAACATATGTGGCTTATATGCTTTATAAGCATTTCTCCCCAAACCATAAGCTCTTCTAAAAGACCAAATGAAACAATGGAATGACCTGTAACTTCCAATAAGCAATATCAAAATAAATCTGCTTTATGCCTCTTCTGAGCCGCACCTATCCTTAATTTTAATACAGTTTTCCTTTCCGTTTTTGAAAATCGCTCTACTGGGTCTGCATGACCTTGGTAAGCACAGCCAGAATGAGCTGAAGCAGACAGGTGTCAGCTGAGGAACCCCCACAGCAGAGGAAGTGGGGAGGAGAACCCTGGACCCGGATGCAGGGCTAACACCTGGGAAGAGGCCAGGGAGGGCGCCCGGGGGAGAGCGCAGGCCTGCAGCCCAGCTCCGATGGGTCTCAGGGGAGCCGGTGCACAGAGTCTGTGATGCTGCGAAGAGGAGGCGACCCTGCTGTGGGACGGACACCAGTGGTCCTCTGCTGCGATGCTCAGCCACTGGGGGAGCGAGGCTCTAGAGAAGACTTCACCATGGGTTTGGGAAGGGCTGTGGGTCAAGTGTGTTTCCAGCAGGATCCTGGGCAGTGCGGAACCGCTATGGGACTGGCCTTCACCCGGCTTTCAGAGGCGCCCCCAAACTTGTTCCTCCGGCTGTAGCATCTCCCTTAAAACATCTCCACCTGACGTTCTCTTGCTGCAGGTCTTGCTCATCCCATTACCTTGCTTTGGATGCTCTTACCCAGAAACCTGCTTAACATTTTTTTTCAATGAACTTCCGGCATCCTATAAAAATGCACAGTCCTGGTGAGGTTGTTTCTCCTTCTGTAATTTACTTTTCCCCATAGTATCTATATACCTCTGACATACTGTATGTTCTGTTTATTTGCTCATTATAACTTTTCCTCATTAAAGGTACATGCCACAAATGTAGGGATTTTATTTTTGTTGTTGATTTGTTTATTCACACCTGTATCTCCAGCCTCTGGACAATTCCTGGTGTGTAAAAGGCATTTGCTCAAAGTTCATCAAATATGTTATCAATAAAAGCGTGTTAGAAATAAAAATCTCCTTTACCCGTGGACTGTCTGTGTGCCCTTGTGAACTGGCTTTCCCTTATTGTCAAGGAGAGGAAACCGGTCCATGTCTTTCATCTGGGATTACGGCCGTGGAAAGAAGACTTGGAGTGAGACAGACCTCAGATCATCCTGGTTTTCCACATGGGCTCTATGGTGCTGTGGGAAAGCTCGCTTTTCCTGAGCAAAAGTCCATTCTACAGCCAGGGCAGGAAGGTCGAAGCACAAGTTCTTGGGGAGAAGTGACTGGGGAACAGCCCCCACCCCAAGGCTGGGCTTGCTCTCCTGAGCCTGCACCACTGACCTCCGCATCTGAAAACCTGGGGTGAATCTCCAGGTTACACTCTGCCAATGAGGATCATTCTTCCAGAAATGGGGGTACAGTTCACACATGTCAGAATCTAATAACACTCGAAATTGGAAGAAAAGCAAATGTATAGTCAAGGCTGTCCCTGTAGAATGTCACTTCTGTTATGTGCACGTCACGTCGCAGGCACAAAATGGAGCAGACAGAATGTGAGTATCAGACACAAACACGAGAGAGCGTGGAAGACAAAGCACAGCAAGACGCACAGATTAGCGCGACCGCCGGGGGCCCGACGACCCCTTTCCTGGCAGCATGTTTTGTGTGACCTGCTTCACTTCTTCCCTTAGAGTCCAGGGCACATTTATTTGCTCTTATAATAAATGTCCTTCTATATAGATGTTATTTAAATGGATTTCTGTTGCTCGTGACTGAAAGAGCTTTTAATCAAACAGACATAGTCCTGATTAATAGATGCTTTTCAGAATAGACGCATTTCCTGTAACTAACTTTCCTGGAGTCAGCTGTTTTCTAGACTCCCTTCTCCCCCGTTTTTGTTGGACTTTTATTCAGCTGTCTTTGGCCAGATTGTATTAACTGATTTCAGTGAAGTTAGAAGACATGAGCACACTGCTAAGTAGGGTCATCTCCCCTAATGGATCTAAGCATGGGGCAGAATAAAGGAAATAGTCATGTCCACCTGGGGTCTCCTGTGAGACCACGGGCTTCAGAAGCTTGGCCAGAAACCATCAGCTTCAGAGAAATCTCAGAAAGCTCAGCTTAGCTGAGAAATTAGGGCTTCACAAATGACCTCATCAGTACCAAGGCATCCTGCATTCAACAAGGATAATTTAATTGGATCCTGTTCCTGAATTATAATCTTGGTTATCAAATATTATCTCCTTTAACTTTTGGAAAACTAATGAAATCATGGTGACACTGTGAGCTTTGCCATTAGACTTGACTACGATTTGGTCAATACGGCGTTGTCAGTTCAGCAGGATAAATGGAGCCCTCATCCCAGAGAATAAACTCGTATCCTTCGCACTCAAAGCTCCGGCTAGTGCCTCCAAATCGCCAGCCATAATCGGTGTGTTGCTTCTGGCAATGGAGATGGTTTTATGGCCTCTCACTGTGTGGCATCCTTCCCACTGGGATTTCTAGGAATACACTTCCGGCAGCTGAGCACAGCCCGGTGAGCCAGTCTACACACAGACTGATCTAACGCAGGGCACTCCTGTCCCCACGGTTACATGAGTAGTGTCGCTAGCATCAAAGCATGAGGAATCCTTCCAATTTCATGAGGCTTCTTGAAGTCTGTGTGCCATCCCCCAATTAGGAGTAATCTCTTCCATCCCTGCATCTGGGAAGTGCTCATTCATGCCTTTATTATGCCTCTCACAACCATTTTGTCCAATATTGAATCGCTTGATTCTCCTTGATTATGTGCTTTATTTATTTATTTTGGTACCAGGGATGGAACTCATGACCTCATGCATGCTTGCCCAGCAGGCACTGGTGCCGCTGAGATAAACTCCCAGTCAGAGCATGTGCTTTTTAAAATGGTTCCTGTTTTATTTTTTCTTTGTAGTCTCTACAGGATCTACCCATAGTTACACCTGGTAGATCGTTGACTTGAAAGAAAATTAACTGAATAATAATATTGGTTTACCTTTAGAGAAGAAATTAAAGCCCTTGGAACTTAGAATTAAAGAGCAGAAGTTCTTAGAAATACTTCTAGAAATAAGGTCGACTTCAACTTACTAAATATACCTGGATGTATTTTTATGGACTAATTATTAAAATCATAAACTTTGAACACATGGAAGACCTATAGGTAAACAGGTTGGAAGGTGCCGACTGGCTATGACAAGCCACAGTCTTTTTGTACTAAACAGGACTCCGAGGACACTGATTAGTGAAGGAGCTTCATGGGAGGATCTGACTAGTTCTCCAGACGAGGTGGATCATACCCCAGAGACAACGCTCAGGAAGGAAGGACCTGTTTAAATGCCACAGGAGAGGAGATGCAGGTGTGGCAGCTCTTAGTGCTCAGAACTGACCACAGTAATTACAGCACAATAATCCAGAGAATGAGGACTATTTGATTCTCAGAGTTAAATGAGACATGGAAAGACAGAAATTCTGTGCTCACTTGGGCAGCACACACACTGGAGGACACAAATTCCATGTAAGATATCGGCAGAGACATTTGACAGAATTAAAATATCTTGAATATACTGAGGAAAGAGACTTAACATGGCCAATTTCCTTCCTTTTCTTTTTCTCTCTCTCTTTCTTTCTTTCTTTCTTTCTTTCTTTCTTTCTTTCTTTCTTTCTTTCTTTCTTCTTTCTTTCTTTCTCTCTCTCTCTCTCTCTCTCTCTCTCTCTCTCTCTCTCTTTCTTTCTTCTTTTTTTTTTGTCTTCTTGAGACAGGGTTTCACTGTGCAGTTCAGGCTGGCCTTGCGCTCACTTTGTAGCCCAGGCTGGTCTCGAACTTGTAATCATCCCCCTGCCTCAGTCTCCTGAGTACTGGGATTACAGGAGTGCTCCACCACACCTGGCCCTAGATTTCTTTCTTTCCAGTTGAAATACTTTAAATTATATGCATTGCATTGTTGTTTAAAACTCAAGCTGAATACATGTCAGCTGCAGGAAGCTTTAAAAATAAACAGTGGGGAAGTGAAGAGGGTGTGCATTCTCACAGTCTAGGGGTCACTGTCATTTATATTTTACTACATTTCCTCCACTGTCTGTCCCCTGAATCTATAAATGTTATCGAAATGATAACACACTGCAAATAATCATGGCTCTTGCAGTTTTGTTTAAAATTGTAATGTGAAGAGACTTTTCAAAAAAGTAGGAAAACGTAATTTTCAATGACTATATGGGACCCCGTGAAGTGGTACTGCTACATATTTATAACAATTTCCATATTACAGTCTTTATTCCTATGTTTATTAATATAAATATTTTCATGGAGGATCTTCATGTAAATTGTTTGCTTTTGCTCATTTTAATATCATTAGTAGTTGAAATGATATGACTTTTATAGAGGCTCCTCATAATCTGCCAACTAGCTTTGAAGAAAAATTGTCAAAATGTGGCCCCCCTGGATTACACTGTTAATATTTCACTATATGCTTTGACTTCCTTGAGAAATTTTATTTCAAACTTCCTAGGGCTTGAGAGTGATACATTTTTTTAGAAATTTTGTTCCTTATGTGCCTTATCTGAGTACATGGGAGCCAGAGATACCACAGTGACTCAGACGCCGCTCAGTCAGCAATGGTTTGTCCTCGTCGGGTTCTTCCGTTTCATCAGCACTGGAGGTAGGAGGGAAAATTACCCAATCCTGTGTAGTTTTCTTCTTTTATCAATAAAACATCATGGATATTTGGCATGAAATGTGGGTTTAACGGTCTTTGTGTTTTCTTCTTTAATCATTTATCTGAAAAAGGAGCCCAGGTGTCTGTTCCCTACAAAATAGCAAAGTTGACGATGACGATACTGATGATGATGATGGTGATGGTGATGATGATGATGATGATGGTGATGATGATGGTGATGATGATGATGATGATGGTGATGATGATGGTGATGATGATGGTGATGACACGTAACAAAATCATGAAAACTCGTGCTTCCTCCTTTTGCCAGAATCAACAAACACTAAGGTTTTACAGACACTGCGGAATTTAATCCCCAGTGAGAAGGTAACACATACCTGTACTGAAAGCCCAGGGACCTTCAGGTTTTGGGTCTGACGCTGTGCTCTCCCTGCGCATCCCGCCGTGGCCTTGATGCCCTGGTGACCAGTCGTCAGGGGACCTTCTGAGCGCCCGCGGGTGCTGTGGGGCCGCGGTCCGGGTGCTCAGAAGCGGGAGAGTCTCACACGCCGGGAGATTCTCACACGCAGGGAGAGTCTCACACGCCGGGAGATTCTCACACGCCGGGAGATTCTCACACGCAGGCACGGAGGAGCCAGTTGGGAGCAGCGTGGGCCGAGACGCTCCGTGACCAGGTCGCCCAGGACCCTCCCGTCAGGTCTGCAGTTTTTCTGCTGTCACCTTTACCTCTTGTACCGTGAGGTGATCTTGCTGGGTTGCGTATGTTGTGCGCTGTCCTTTTCAGAGTTTTAAGACATCAGAAATGTTATTTTACTTAACACAGGATTTAATCTTCCCTTTCATGGAACTTCTTGTTTTGGATCAACAGCATTAAATCTAGTGAACGCAAGTGTAAATAAATAGCAGGTAAATCCTTGTTAACAGAAAGGGATCAGGAAATTCTGAGGTAAGTATTGTTTTAGCCTCTGCTGGCATTTTCCTCTTCTAAAAACCATAGGTTGGCATTTTTCCTGTCCTAGGAACCGTGTGAATATTCTTGCAGGCTGGAAGAAACAGGAAATTCTAGAGAAACTCTGAGCTGTGTCAGACCTACAGACACAAATCCACAGCAGTGCTGGGATTAGGCAGAAGCTGCTGTGGAGAAACAGAGAGAGACGTCACGCGCAGGGTGGCCCACTGGCCACCAGCTTTGGAAGCTGCACTCCTGGATGGAAGGAGGCTCTGTCTGCACTGTGTGAGCTTCTCTATCCCTTCGTGGTAAGAACAGAGCCATGTAAAGAAGACAACAAAACTCCCAGGGAGTCCGTCTTACTCAGAAAAGTGAGGAGGAAGGTTTACACAGGGAAGTTCTAAAAAGCCATGTTTGAAGGACGCCCTTTGCTCCCCTGGCCATAAGGGAGGAAAGAAAGAGTGCTTGGCAGTCGAAGCTTGAAAGACTATGGAAATATCTCCCTATAAATACAAACCTTCTATATATCATTTTCCGCAAATACATCACTTATTCACTGATGCCTAAAAGAAGCTCGCTGGTATACTATTGGCACAGAGATATCCAAGACAAAGTTCGGAAAAAAGTATCAGAATTTAAAAACAAAGACTTCTGCAAAAAAATTAAAAAATTGCATGAAGCAGATAAAAGTGTGAGTGGCCAGATGTTGTGGTGCAGGGTTGTAATCCTAGTTCTCTGGGAGGCTGAGACAGTAGGATCTCAAGTAGAGAAACAAGTCGGACAACTTGGAGAGACCTTGTCTCAAAATGCAAAATAAAGGAGAAGGTTGGGAGTGCGGCTCCATGGGGAGGCCGTGAGTTCAAACTCCAGAATTACAAAAGGTAAAACGTGCTGTGAGGCTGTGAATTTTTATAAAAATAACTACTTCTATGAAGAAAGGGTACATATAATCTCAGACATCTATTTAGGAATAAAATAGTGTGGAAATAAAATTATACTTTTCATATAATTCGGCAGCAGGCGAGAGAAATAGAAAGATTAGTCATCGCAAGAAAGAAACTTTAGGAGCATACAGGACAGCAGGGCCTGTAGGGAGCTCGGAGAGGACAATGAACAATGTATTGGAGATGGAGGTTCAGCAAGGAACCAGAAATGATGCAAAAATAAGAATCCAAGGGATATAATGACGTGAACGTTTAAAACATTAAGATTGTTTTTTCTTTTTTTTATTAGGACATATTAGCATGTCTGTTGGAGCAAATTCTCACACGCATCACACACTCCTCCATCACTCTCGCCCCAACTTCTCTTTTCCTCTGTGCTCTGACTAAACCTTTCCTCTTCTTTTATGTTCTCCCTTCTAGACTGATGTCGCCTATATTTTTTGTATTCCACGTAAGAGAGAAAACATGCGGTGTTTGAATTTCTGAGCCGGGCTTGTCTCGCTTTGCACACTGCTCTCCAGCTGTGCCCATTTCCCCGCAGATGGCTCGGTTTCATTCTTCCCTTTGTCTGAGTAGCATCTCACTGTGTGTGAAGGCTGCACTGTCTTCGCCTGTTGGAAGGCACCTACGCTGCCTCCATCGCTTAACTGTTATGAATTTAGTTGCCTTAAACATGGGCCTCTGGGTATCTCTGTGATATGTTCACTTTCATATTGCAGGAAAATACCAAGCAGTGCTATAACTGTATAATAATGTTAGCCCTGTGTTTTGTGGCATTGGGGACTGAATCCAGGGCCTTCACAGTGAAACGCATCCCCAGCTTTTCTTGGTTTGACTTTTTATATTGTGACAACGACTCACTGAGTCACTAATGGCCTGGGCTGGGCTTAAACTTGTGATCTCCCTGCCTCAGCCCACCGAGTACTGGGATCACAGGCGAGCGCTGTTGCGATCTGTGATTGTGACGCGTGAGCTGGCTTGAGTAAGAAAAGCCCAGGAAGTTAGTGAGCTCCGCGTGCGTCCCTGGGTGACTGACATGCGCGGGGAGAGAAGAGCTTCTCTGCATGTGGATGATGCCAACCAGCAAGTTTGTGGCCTGGATGAAGTGAAAAGGGAAAGAAGAAGGACTCCTGTCTTCTCCTCTGCAGGGGCTCCAGGGTTTGGCATGGCCTTTGCACAGGTGTCTCCGGCTCCTTCAGGCTTTCAGTGCAGACCCTGGGCTTCTCCGCTTGGCCTGGGAGCAGACTCTGCAGTGAGCTCCAGGCCTATGCGCTTCAGCTGACTCCTGGGCTCGCCGGCACACAGATGGCCACTTCGCTCCCCCTGCCCCTGTAGGCAGCCATGATGAGCCCACCTAGGAAGTCCGTGTGATGAAATCATCTCCCCCAGTGAGCTCTAGCAACACAGCCAGCCCGCCTGGTTCCTAGTTTCAGTTGTTTTATGGAAATCTGCACTGATTTCCAGAGTGGCTGTACTAACTACGTTCTCATCAAAAGTGAGAAATGTTTATTTTTCACATATCCTTGCCAGTGGTCTTTTCCTTTTGCTTTGTTTTGTTTTGTATTCCTGATGATAGCCATTGTGACTGGAGTGAAGCCTTCCAGAGAAAGACAGACAGACAGACACACACACACACACACACACACACACACAGAGACACATACACAGAAAGATAGAGAGAGAGAGAGAGACAGAGACAGAGACAGAGAATATTGAAATTGCAAGTGAGGACCATGAAGTGTTCTTGGGTATGAATCAACACCAACCTTTAACAAGGCACAACCTGGCGAGCTTATTGAATATAAAGGAAAGGAAGGAATTCTTTGGTTTGTTAGGTGGAGCCTAAAGGTGCCCTAAAACTGAAATTTTATTTTGGAAAAAGAACCAGGCTGACTGCAGATTTCCTAGCAACCCCAGGCCGTGCCGAAAAGCAATGAGGCAGCACACTCACAGTGTTTAACAAAAATAAAAGCAGCTTGGAGCTTTCATGCTCAGCCTCCCAGCGGGAAAGGTAAGGTGAAGCTGCCTTGACTTCTCACAAGTTGAGGAATATTTTTCTCATGATTCCTTCCTTGAGGAAATTACTTGAGAATAAATTTCAGAGAACTAAGAAAGACTTAGCTCTACCAGACAAGTGCTGGCAGCACGCGTGGATTATATTTCACTTCAGAACAAAGAGTAAAACAAATGGAAAGATTCCAGTGAAGAGGATGAAACCAGCTTGTTCTCCACCCCGACTCCATAGCAGAGCTGTGACCGTCACCTTGTGGGCAGCGCAGAGGAGGTGGGAGGCGTGATGGCTGTTTCTGCCACTCTTCCCTCAAAAAGACATCAGACAAAGGCACCAAATCACACAGAGACGCTTAGGCATCATTTCTAATTCCAGGCTGTGTACTGTCAAAGTGATTATCCGTGTTCCACTGAAGCTGCACTGCTTTCACAGGGATTCCTGAGTAGCACCATTCCCGAGCCACCTGGTGACATCTCAGTGGGTGACAGACTGTGTGTACAGGACGGTGATCCCGTAAGGTCATGATGGAGATGAACAGTTCCTGTTGCTTAGCAGTGCTGGACCTGTGTAAGGGTGTAGCGCAGCTCAGTGCCCGTGTGTGGCAACGCTGGTGCACACAGCCCAGTGCCCTGCCAAGGACAGCACAGCCAATTACAGGCAGTGTGTACAGTTAATAATGAGGAAGCTGTTGTGTGACTCTTCTGTCCCTTATACATGTACCATGCTGTTCATTTCATGGTTGTTTTGGAGTATAATCCTTCTTCTTCTAAAAAGAGCATGGGTGGACCTTGAGACCATAATGCTAAGTAAAGTAAGATAGACACAGGAAAATAAAAAATAAATACAAGAACCCTAAAATAATTGAAAGAGCAAAATAAAAAAGAGACAGCAGGAAGCAGGGAGGTAGACTCTGGGGTGGGGGAAAAGGAGCTGGGGAGAGGTGGGTGGAGGAAGAGGAGGAGTAAGATTCACCGAGCTGCCGTGTTTGTGCACCAGTTCTGCACAGGGAATGTAGGTTTTCTGTATCAGACGCGTAGCCAGGACTGAAAGGCCCCAGCGTTTCTCAGCGAGGCTGTCTACGTAAGACATACAGTGGAAAGGGACCCCTGTCTTTGTGTGTCACGTAACAAAGTGAAATAAACTCAGACACTGCCATGCATAGGAGAAAGGAAAAATATGCTTACTGGGAAACTGAGTGCCCTGGGGCAGCAGGAGAGCCTCAGACCGCGATAGTTCCGTCCCCACTGCAGCAGGAAGCCAGGGAGCGTCCAGCTAGTCTGCCTCAGTTTGCCTTGACTGCACCCCGCAGTGTCCCCACATTAGGAGGGGAACTCGCCCTTGGAAGCCCGGTACACACCTCCGTGAGGCCTGAGTGCGGGTAGAGACAATCCTCCCCTATCGTGTTTGCTGTAAGCATTTTCCCCTTTACCAGTCTTCTTTGGGATACTTTAAACACACAGACCATTTTATGTTAAAATCTGTTTTTTCTTTTTCTTTATAGCTTTTATCATCTTTAGAAAAAAAACAATTTTCTGATCAAATCCTAACATGAACTTCTCTTAGTATCCTAATTCTCCAGCCCTTCTTTTCATCCTATCTGAAGCACAAAGGGACTTTCTGCCAGGCTTCATCATGAGGACCTAGGGTGTCCTGAAAGTGTGGGGTCCCCTCACGATGAACCTCCAGACACCCATAGGTTTCTACTTCTGAGCCCCGCCCATGCTTGGCCCCTACAGCTGGCTTCAGCCCCAGGTTTCTGTTCCAGGGAAACTTTAGTGCTTCTTGTCTCATTCCTGTCTCTCCAGCTTTCAAGAGCAGTTTACACTGCAGCCTCAGGGAGTTCTGGCGGGATGACAATGATGCTTTCACAGATCTTTATCTGCTGGCCCCAAAACTGGAAGCTGAGTTTATGTTTGAAATCACAAGGACTGTTGTACTCTTTTTGTGAAAAAAAAAAAGAAGAGAAAAAAAGAAAGAAAATACAAGAAAAAAAAGAAAGGCATTAGGTAGAAAATTAATAGTTTTCCAAATGCTTATCCAGTTGTTGATGGCATGTAATATTTATTACTTGTTATTGTCTGGTATATGATGCCATATTAGGTAAGCTCTTAAAAAGGAGTTAGGAAAAATGATTTAATGTGGATCATTTTCTCGGGTACTATTGTAGCTGCATGAGAAGCGATACGGTTGCTTGACGATTTCTCCTCTTGTTACTAAAGCGGGTGGTAAAAGAAAGACGGTGGAGGGGGGAGAATTGTCCATTTTGGACCATTTTATGGTCTTTAAAAATCTGAATTCAGGGCTGGTATCTTTAAAAGCCAGTTGAATGCTGTCCGAGGAAGACCTCCTTGTTGTATTTTATGTACCATTTTATCTATCCCCTCCTGCAGGTTCCAAGATGCCTTTTCTAAGTAAATATAGCTCCATAATGGGCTGAATGGTATTTTCTCAATTAGATTATTCTGATACCACCTGAACGCTAGAGGCTCAATTAGTAAGGAGACAAAGCAGCCAACTGCCCACATAAGTTACTGTCACCGCACCCTTGGCGCTTTCCTTGGCATGAAAAGATTCAGAAAAGAGTTATCTCTGGCCTTCTAGCAGTTTGCCCAAACTACACAGCCTGCATCTAAAGTGAAAGTCTAATGGCTTTCTCTTAGAACTATAATACATGGTGAGGGTTATTTTTAATACAAAGAGTCACTGGTAGACAGGATACAAAAGCAAAAACAAGACCTAGAGAATACAATAAAATATACGAAGGTGTTGCCACAGTGATTCTTTCCACTTAGAGGTTTGGATTCCCCAGGCTTCGCGTCCCACAGCTGCAGCATGGTAACAGGACAATTTATGCACATATTCTTTGAATTAATATGTATTGTATATCCATTATGTTGTGGGCTCTGCGGCCATTAGGTGAATTCAGATCCCAGACACCGACGCACAGCCCTACATAGCTTTCTCCAGAGAAAACAGCCCTTGATTTATTTATAGCTTTGTTTGTTTGTTAGGGAAATTGGCTGTGCAGCTATGGAAGCTGAGAAACCTCACGATCTGTCCTCTGCAAGACTGGATTGGGTGTGGGAGTGCGTCCAAGCCCAAGACCTGCGAACCAGCAAGGAACCAGGTGTTCAAGACCAGGAGATGGATGTCCCGGCTCGCACAGGGTAAGCAAATCCATCACTCTCCCAATGGTGTGTCCACCGAGTCCTCAGGAAGCTGGATGGTGCCATCCACACAGACGAGGGCAACTTTCTTCACCCCGTCTACTGATTCAACATGGGTCTCTTCCAGGGACACCCTCACAGACACACCTAGTTATCCAAACGTCCCTTAACTAAGGCAAGTTACAGAATAACGCTGATAAGCATAAGTGGTCAGAAGAAGCAGGCATAAACAAGTACTGCAGTGAAAGCTTAAATAGGCATTTATGGTGTGTATTTCATTTAAGCTTTTAGCCTGGAAAGCGTGGTACAAGCAACTACATAAATTCATGCATATTTGTAAATCTGCTGATCCACGCTGAAGAATGAGCTCCCTAACTTTATCAAGTACCACATCCCTGATTGGAGGAGATGCTACTTCATTGTACAGGTTTTCAATGAACTGTGCTTGAAGTTATGGTAAAATCTACCTCCGGAATAAGAAAACGTCTCACAGAGGAGGTGATATTTGAGCTTAGATTTGGAGAAATGTCAACATTGACTAGTTTAAGGGGAACAGGGCTTATATTTATTTTAGGAAGAATAAATAATCCTGGTTTCATAAATGAGAAAAACTTGATATGTTGAAACACACACACACACACACACACACACACACACACTCAAGTGATTCTATATGTCTGGAACACAGAGTTGAAATTTAGCTTTGAAAATATCTCACAAACAATTTGACGTACAGGCTTATAATTCCAGAGGAAGTCAGGGCCAGTTTCATAGACCCAAGAATTGTCAATATGTTGGTGATTCGTGGAATGGTCTCACTCACTCGGGGTCTCACTAACTCAGGCTGAATAGCCGGTGGCTGTAATGTCACTTGTGTGTCTGTGAATAGTTACTGGCTGCCAAGATGAAAATTTCAAGTTTTCACCAAAAAAATTTACAGATATTCAGCTTCCCTGGAAAAGGGAATTTCCATTTTCAGTCAGCAGTGCAACAAAGAAAAAAATAAATACAATACAAAAGAATTGAAATGATATTCTGCATACTGTCATGTCACGGAAGAATGAAGCTAGAAATCAAAGTGGAAAAAAGCACAGAAATGATGCAAATATATAGAGATTACATAAAACATTAGTGACTAATAAGAGGGTCAAATAAGAAATCGAGGGAGAAATGAAACATTGCCTCAAATCAGTAGAAGCATAACATACCGAAACCTACTGGACACGATGAAGGCAGTTCTAAGAGGAAAGGTGACAGCTCTGAACGCCTACGCAAAAGAGCAGGGGAATCCTCCCCAAATAACCTAACACTACACCCCAAGAATCGAGAAAGAAGAGAAGCACCCAAATCTAAAGATAATAAGGAGAGAAATTATAAAGATCAGAGCAGAAATCAATGCCATGGAGACTGAAAAACAATACAAAGGGTCAAAACGATGTTTCTTTGAAAAACTGTAGCTGGGATTCAGGTACAGAGGGATGGGGAGCGGAAAACGAAGCTAAGCAGGATGGGATTTGTATGGGAGAAGTTCTCTCACAGTGAACCGTTTACTGCCTATTGCATCACTGAAAGGAAGACAGAGACAATAAGCGAGAGCGGACTAAGGCGCTGGTCGCTTTTCATCCGGCAGGGGCTTCCTCAGGCCTGTCCCCCTCTCTGCAGTCATAGTCTCCAAAAGCTTCCATGCATCACAAATTTCTACGCTCAACTATCGTAGAATTTCAACTTCTTTCAGAGTTTTGCAAATGTCAGTGCCTGTGGCTCAGTCACAGGAAGAGAAGGCAGCAACAGGGGCTGAAGGGGACCTGGGGATCTGAGGTCTGATTCTGTCACAGCATCCAGCGGGCACCGCAGCGGGACATGACTGACAGGAGAGAAGAGAAGAAATGTTCTTCAGCACAGTGCCAGATCCACCTGCTCCCTTAGAGCTGTTTAGAACTGTTGTGAAGCCAGGCAGCTCAGCACCAAACTGGCTCTGATGGTTAGCTGATTTTTTAAATGATTTTCCTTAGGAGTATTAAAGTCTCGCTGTAATGCAGTAAAACACATTTATCAATTTTTGAAATTTTATGTTTATTTATCTTCTTAAACTATGAGAGTGATTTTAGAATTTTAACTAAGTTGGAAAATAATTAGAGCAAGCATTTCTGAGTATCATGCATTTTAAAATATAGACAGAAGGGTAGGCGTAAGACATCAATTATTCCAGTTTCTGCTGGAGCCCTACAGCACATCTTAATCTTAATTTATAACCCAAGAATGTTTACTCTTTGATCTTTGTCCCTCATGTTTGATATTTTTAATAAATCTTTTCATTTTGGAATGGTTTAAGGTCTAGAGAAAAACTAAGAAGATGGTACACAGGGCTCTCATTTGCGCTTCACCTACTTTCTTCTGATTTAGTACCTTGTATTTTGATGGCACATTTCTGCTGTGACTAATGAACCAATATTGACACATCAGCATTAAATGAAGTCCATAATATTTATGACCTTCTTCAAATTGTCTGCTTCTCCTGTGGGCATTCGTGTGTCTTCCAAGGAATTGGTTCATTTCATCCGTACTGTTCAATGTGTGTCCATGTCATTCTTCAAAATATTTATCCATTATCAGTATTCTCTGTCCTTGGGGTCAGAAATTGTGCCAGGAAGTCTGAACTGTCAACGAGACTGGACTAACAGGCTTTGGATGTTTCCTTAAAATTTTCACCCTCCTGATTATTTGCTTGTAATTGTAAAACTCTTCAATGAACCTTTCATACATTAATCATTATTTTTAATAAAAATTAATAATTTATAATTCCAATATGGTTATCTCATCAAAGTTTTGTGCTTATGTCCTTCAGGGCATGCTTTTCATTTTGCATTTGGATATTCTTTGTTGTTTCCTTCAGTCTGGTTTGCACTGGGTCTTAAGAACTGAGCTAGATGTGCCTTTAATGTGAGGATGCCTGTTAATTTGGCTTGGGGATGAGTCCTATTTGTTATGTAAAGGTGTAGGTGTAACAGATTTCTGACTTCTCCAGGTCTGTTTTTGTCTGCATTCTTGCTTTGGGGAACCCACAGAACTCTCCATCAGCAGGAGTCTCAGAGCCCCTTCAGTGGCACCCCACACACCCCTGGAGCCCCGTGGACATGGTGGTCAGATGCGGAGGGGAAAATACTTTGTAATGCTATGGTTCAACACCAGACTCCAGTGGGTCTTGTGTCTGGGTTGCGACTGCTTTTCTGTGGGTGTAGCCGTTCCTCATTCAGCGAGACAGTGAAGTAGAGAGTCCTAGAGGTGGTGAGATGCCCTCCCCTCGGTAGGCTGTGTCCGTGCTGAGGTCACCTTTCTTGGAAGGTGGGCCTCTGCCACAGCAGATGCTTGGGCATATTTCTCAGTGGTGAGTCTGCCACTCATCCTGTCAGAGCCGAGAGGGGAGCTTGCTAAGGTTTCCCTGTGAGAACACAATAGGCAAAGCTAAAGGCCATAAATGTACAGGTCCAGTTGATCACTGCAGGTCCGGGATGCGTCTGTCTCACACATTCCACACCTGGGCTGCCGCAGTCAGGCAGAATCGCCCTTAAAGTCTCATGCAGGCTGGCACTTTGCAGTCTTCTCCCCCAGGTACGCAGACCTTGACTGTGACTCTGGATTTTTCTGTCTCTCTTCAGATTCCAGGCTGGGGGTTTGCCCTGTGTCCTGCTTTTGATTATGGGTCCAAATGAAGTCACAGGTTTTCAGTGCATTCAATTATTCCTATAGGGAACAGAATGGCTACTTCCAAGTTTGTTGTCTGTTTGGAGCTGGAAGCGGAAGTTCATGCTTGATTTTGAGTTATACCCTGATTACAGTCTCACTCAGCTTTACTGTGGTGACATCTCCTGTTCTAGGAGCCACAAATATGGGCGTGGAAATTGGACAGGGACCATCTACACAATCCAATAGCCAGGCAAAGTGCACTGGATCCAGCCAGGTTCTTGGGCCCCGTTCCTTATGTACCCTTTTCCCATGGTTTCTTATGGAAAACCATGAGACTTGTTTCTTGATACGGTCTGGAAATAATTCACAATACCACTCTAAGGAACACATATAAATTGATCTATCTAGCAATATTGACCATTTATTAAACAACTCAAAGTCCTTGATCATTTTAATTTTGTTCTATTCAGTCCCTTTCAAATGAAAAACTTAGAAAAATGAGAACTTTGGCTCAAGCTCTGCACTTGAACCATCTCCTGTTACAGCACCTGTATGTTCCATTCTGATTTCTGCAGCGGGTCCCTTATACACACGTTTTAAGGAATCTCAAAAGATCACACAATTTGAGTATTTTAATTTTAATAAATTCCATAGTTTGGGATATTTCTCTATATATTTTCCTTTGAACTGTTCTCTAAGACTTTCTGTTGTACAAAGAAAAATGGATACAATTTGGAAGCATTAAGTTAAATGAAATAAATCAGACACCACAAGCTTAAATATTCTATGGTTTCTGTGATATGAGAAGCCCAAAGTATAAATAAAGAGCAAAATAAAAAACAGGTGTGAAGAAACAGGAGGACAGATCTTTTGCAAATGAGAAAGACACCAAAAGATGGAGGGAAGGAGGAGAGAGGATGAAAAGAGTTAAGATGTGTCCCCTACAGGTACCAACGCCCCATGGGGACTGTAATTGTTGAGCATCACAAACATGAACTGAAAATTTTTAAAAATGGGGGACAGGCATCTAGAGATGGAGGGAGAACCAAAATAATCAAGAGAAATACATGTAAAAAATTTAGACTTTCTTTTCTTCTCATTCTAAGGATCTAGACCTTTGTTATTCGTGGTTGCTTTCTGTGAGGGTGGATTCTGTGACTTAGTGCGTGTCTGGAATTTAATATACTGTCTGACATGTTTCTCCATTTTATTAGTCACATCTTTAAATTTTTTTCAAATTATGCTTTGGAAAATATAAGGGACAGAAATAATAAATAAACTCTTCCTTGCCTGTTACTTGTTTAAGTATTTTTAACATGTATCTTTCTCTCTTTTTTCTCTATCTTATTATCCTTTATACCGCTTTCATTTAATTGGGCAGCGTTAGGAGGGTACACCTCTATTTTTGTTATATATTGGATCCAATTTATATACACACTCAGTTTCATCTAATAAAGTGAAGTGATGTATGTTTCTTCTCTCTCAAGAAACATCAATATCCACATCTTACTGACATAATGTAATACTGTCTTCAGACGTGTCCACTGTGTTTATTCCCATGTGGGCCAGGATCTCCACGCCACAGTGTTTAGAATGTGGACAAGCTGAATGCAGATACTAACAAGCTGCAAAGAAGTTTTCAGAATGGCTTTTAGTATGGTGCTAGAAACTTCCATGTGAATGTTATATCCTTTGGTGGAATGTCAATATCATTGTAATATTCAACTCTTGTTATGGATTTTTTTTTTTTTGGTACCAGGGATACAACTCATGGCCTTGCAGATGCCAGGCAGGCACTTATGGCACTGAGCCATATCCCTGGCCCTCTGTCATGGATTTTTGATATTCTGCAATTTACCTTGAACTTGTGACATTCATTAAAATATCTTAAAAGATGCTAAAGTCCATGTGTTAATAAAGCTACCATAGAAATGATTAACTTAGATGTTTTTCTTAGCCAGAAAATAAAATATTTAACAGGGATCAATAGCTGAACAAAGACCAGATCTCCGTGTTCAGGCAGCTTCCTGAGTCCCCTGCCCGGTTCTGGGCAGCCGCTTTGACGGACTTAACCCACTCACACTGGAGGCTCTTCTGAAGCCTGAGCTGCAGGACGAGGATGGGAGAAGCTGATAGGGGAGGAATGTCTTTACATAACGGACTGAAACATCGCTCTGGGCTGCTTGTGTTCCGGTGCTTATTAGCAAAATGGCTGTGTGTAACCCTGACGCTGCTTGTGAGGAGCTGGGTGTGGACACACCGGTCTTCATCCCCTCTTCGTCCTCTTCCCCTCTCCTTCTCCGCCCTCCCTCCATCTCTTGATCCCTCTGAGAAAAATCTGTCTCCTTCCTCCCGCTCTTTATTTACACTTTGGGTTTCTCATATAAGAGAAACCATGCGCTATTTAAGCTTGTGTGTCTGATGCATTTCACTTAACACCTTGCAAATGACTCAACTTTGTCCTTCCTGATGGCAAATTAGTGCTCTGTTGTGCGTGAACACCACATTTTCTTAAACAATCCTCTGATGGTGGACACTTAACTTTCTAGTTACTCAGCCTGTGTTTCTGATTACTTTTCATCTGTGTGCTTGGAACTTTGACATAAACTCCGGCCTCTAACCTCTAATCAGGCTGTGTTCACCCGCTGAATGGTGTATTTTGGTTAATAGTTTCAGAGATTTCAGTGCATGTGTCCCTGCCCCTGCGGCTTTGAACCTGTGGCGAGCCGGCTCCTCATGGAGCAAGTCCATAGCAGAGGAAGCCTATGCCCTCATAATGGCAGTGAAGCAGGGGGGCGGGTTGGGCAGGATTCTGATACCCTTTCTGGGGCACACATTAGGAGATCTAACTTCCTTCTACTGGTCCTCACCTCCCAAATGTCCCACCTCCTCCCAGCAGCAGCATGGGCTCAGGACCAAGCCATGGGCCTGTGGGTCACTGGGGACAGTTAGGACCCAAAGCTCAATGCATCCAAAGACTGACAGCTCTCCCTGGGAAAGACACCTGTTCCATTTTCTGCCCCTGAGAGCATGTCTATCAGAGGCAGTTTGTCCCAGTCTACTGCATTGGTGGCCTAGACAGTGTCTACTGAAGTGCGTTTTTCCAGGGTTCTAATCCTAAACACAGGAATAATAAAAGTGAGAAACAAAACCAACTCTTTTTTCAGCAATGAATGAACGGTCTGTGAAAGTAGCTGGAACTGAGTCCATACCTGGATAATTACTAAGCTGTGGCAATGTCGTAGAAAGATGAAAAAAAAAGAAAAACAGCTTTGTACAAGTCTTATCAATAGGAATTAAAACACACCTGCTCTTTTCCACTGGACGATGCCTCTATATACGGGAACTGCAGCGCTGGGTGCATCTGGAGCCTTCTTAGGTGTGGTGCTTGGTCCCCACAAATGGTTCTCAGCCAAAAAGGGGGGGGGGCTGCATCAAGCTCTTCAAGAGTGCAAGAAAGTCTGGAATCAGAACTGGATTCAAATTTTGAACTTGTCACTTCCTACCTGTGTGACCTTGGACAAATCACTTAAATTGTCTGATGTAGTAGAAAGCATATAGTGCTTACATCAGAATGCGTCTAATGTAAAATAAACATAGTAACACATGTAGCATGTAAAGCGAGTGCTAGGAACCTGGCCAAGACCCCCGACTGCCTGTATGAGGGGTATGGCGAAGGGTGAAAGAAAAGACAGAAACTACTAGGAACCCGTAAAGGAAGGGATGGGGGGTTGGTGCCTCAGGGTGGGCAAAGAACCTTTGGCTGATCCACTTTTATTAGCCAGTGGGGAAATGCACGGAGAGGAACAGTGGATTTTTCCTGGAGCAGTGACAGCTTTAGCATCACAAAAGAAACAAGTTAAGATCCCCCTCCTGGCCTAGGTAGTGGCTTCTCTGTACTGCCCTCTGCCCGGCTTATCTTGCCCTGTGAGTGCCATGGCATCAGGGACCATTGAGAGCTCAGGCATAGCCAGAGAGTGGGAATTTCCACATTCCAAAGTTTCCACCCATCCACAAGGTAAGGCAAGGACAGCCTGGAACAGGTCCTAACCTCAATTTATGGTTTGTGCCCCAGGGCCAGGGATTTAGCTCAGTGGCATAAGCACTTGCCTGGCAAGTGTGAGGTCGTGAGTTCAATCCCTGGCACCAAAAAATAAATAAATATGTATAAATAGTTCCCAACAGAAGCTCAATTTGAGAAGAGCCATCTACAGTGCAAAGACAACCATTCAGCCTAATTAATGGTAATTAATTCCATAGGTGACATCACAGGAAGGCAGCACCAGATACACTATTTGTCCTTGCCTCAAATGGCAATTTTGGGAAGCAAATATGAAAGTTTTGCTTGTTTCTGACTGCTATATGGAAGTGACTGATTTATTTTTAATCAAGGAAGATGTCCTAAACAAGCTAATGTTTTCTAAATAAATAGATTGTTAAGAAAAGTCACTGATACGTAGTGTACTGTTTATTACATAATGCAGTGACACTACCAAATAGCTTCAGATGCTTATCTCGTGGCTATGACTCAAATTCTTTTTGATGAATTCAATCTTAGCATAGAATGCTCTGACACTCTCCTGTTTCTTGGCTGAGAAGCGTCTCAGCAGGGATTTGAATTCTATTCCAGTCAATGCATCCAGAAATCCAGTGAGGGCAGAGACATCTGGAAACCACTTCTTGTGCTTCAGAAGAACGTGGCCAAAGTGCACAGGTTTTCTACCTCTATGGGTCCTTTTACAGTGTGTGCTCCTCTCTGAGGAAGTCCCAGGGCAAAGCCAAGCCAGGAGGGTGGTCCCAGCGTAATACCCGTCCCCTTTCCCCTAACAGACGGAGGACTAACTGGCCTGAGGGTCTTGATGGAATGGACCAAAACGAACTCTTCCCAGAATCCCTTGCAGACTTGGTACCATATCGTGCCTTGGCGTGTGAGACACAAACAGAAGAGCTGGCTGGGGGGGGAGGGAGCTTTCTTTCTCTTAGTCCATAGGGTTAGACTCGCAGGTTTGTGATCTTTTCAGAGTAGCTCTTTCCACTCAGCAGTGTATATTTAAAATTCCTTTTGTCTTTGGTTGGCTTCATAACCCATTTTCTTTTATTCCCAAGTAACAGTCTATTCTACGTCATCACTATTTGCTCATTGACCTTTCAAAGAACCTTTTGGTTATTTACAGTAGTGGACAATTAAGCTAATAAATTAAATAAGTATGCCATAAACAATAGTGTATAAATTTGGTTTTTGTTGGTAGGCAGAAGTTTTCACATAATTTGGATAAATACTTAGGAGGGACAAACCTATGCTCAGCTCCGTAGGAAACTGTCAGTCTTCCCTAGTGGCTACAACATCCTGCATTCTCAGAACAGAGCTGACAGTTCCTGCCCCCCCCCCATGGCACGGGAGTGGTTGGTGTGTGGGCTTTAGACGCTCTAATAGGTGCACAGTGGCATCTCATCCTTGTCTTCCTTTATAATTGGCTGGGGACACAGCATATTACGCATATTTTGTGCTTAACTTTCATCTGTACGTCTTCTTTGCAAGGTGTTTATAAAGAACATTTGCTCATTTTAATTCTGCTCCTTATTCTTGAGTTTTAAGAATTCCTTGTGTATTTTTGGATGCAGCTCTTTTATCAGATAATGTGTTTTGTCAATATTTTCTCCCAGGCTTTTCACTTTGGGCTTCGCTTTTCCATTTCCTTAACAATACCTTTCACAGAGCACACCTTTTCATTCTGGTAGAGTACAATTTGTCTGCTTTCTTTCACAGATGGTACTTTGGCTTTGGGTTAAAAGTCAGGCCAAACCCACGGCCACCTATATACCCCTACATATATTTTCTTGTAGAAGCTGTGTAGTGTTTTATTTTATATGTAAGCCCAAGATAAATCTTAAGAAAGCATTAAGATTTCTCATTCATTCATTCATTCATTAGGTGTCCGAGCATAATTTATTGAGAAGACTATACTTTCTCCATTGATCTGCTTTGGTCCTTTGCCCACAATCAATTTGTTTTATTTGTGTGGAAGCGTTTCTGAGTTCTCTGTTTTGTTCCGTTGACCTATTTGTCTGTTCTTTTGCCAATACAACGCTGTCTTAATTGCTGTAGTTTTATTAGTCTGGAAGTCAGGTAATGTCAGTCCTCTGACTTTCACATTCCTCAAGCTAGAGTTGGTGAGTCTGGGTCTTTTGCTTTTTCAGGAAAACTTTAGAATCAGTTTTTCACTGTCCAGAAAATAACTTGGTGTGATCTTGATAAAGAAGGCACTTAATCTACACTCTGTTTGGGAAGAACAGTCTCAATTTAAACTTCCTGCCTGGAACGTGAAGCATCTCCATTGGTTCAGTTCTCTGATCATTTTTATCAGAGTTTCGTAATTCATACAGATTTTGTACAGATTTTGTTTCTAACTACTTGATTCTTGAGTAAATTTATTCCTAAGGACTTTATTGTTTTAGCTTTTAATACATTAATTTCAAATTCTGTGTATTCCATTCTGATACATGTAAGTGTTGTTGGGTTTTGTGTATAAATCTAATAACTCAAAATCTCGATATAACCATATATTAGTTTTGGAGGGGGAATTTTCTTGTTTTCCTTGGTACAAGGTCCTGTCACTTGGGAACAGGTTTGATTTCAGCCTTTCCAATCTGTGTGCTTTTTATTCCCTTCTGTCTTTTCTGGACTATCTAGGACTTTCGGTGTAATATTTATTAGAGTTATGAGAGGGAACATGCTGGCCTGGTTTGTAAATTTTGCAAGAAATCATTTACTTTATCACTATCAAATTGATGTGAACTCTAGGTTTTGTACATATTTGAGGTGATTTCTCTCCAATTATAATTTTCTGAGTTTTTGGTTTTTTATGGATAGATTTTTGAGTTTGGCCAAATTTTGTGTGCATTTATTGATATTTTGTTGCGATTTTTCTTTTTTACCTTGTTTGTGATGTGGATTATACTAATTAAGTTTTGTATATTGCAACAGCTTTATAATCCTAGAATATGCTCCACTTGATCATGGAGTTTAATTAGTTTTATACATGGGTGGATTTGATTTCCTATTATTTTATTGGGAATTTTTACATACGTGTTATGAGAGGTGTTGGTGTGAAGTTTTAATTTCTTATCATTTCTCTCTTTGGTTTAGTATTGGAATAACATCGACCTCATAAAATGAATTAAGAAGTGTTCTCTCATCTTCTAATTCTAGAAGAAATCATTGGAAATTGCTATTTCTCTCTTTTTTTAACATCAGAATATATTTATTGGGGAAAGAAAGCTTCTATCCCAGAGAGAGACAGAAGGGGTCTCGAGTGGGTTGCTTGAAAATTGGTATTTCTTCCTTACATTTTTGATAGAATTCAGTGGTGAACTTATCCAGATCTAGTGCTTTGTGCTTTTAATGTAATTAATCATTAATTCAGGTTCTTTAATGGATTCAAAGCCATTCAGCTGACACTTTTTCCCTGATGGTTCAGCTGTAGTCAGGGGATTGCAAGAAAAACAATTACACACACAGCACATAGATAATAGCATTATTTTATGATGGACACCCAGAGTCAAATATGAGAAGCGCAGGAAATCTGTCCACAGACTAACAACGGTCTAGGAATCCAGCTGAGGGCCTGGAACCCACAGCAATGTCCTGCATGAGTTTCGCTGAAGATGTAGAGCCCGTGACAAAGCTTCTCATGAGTCCAACTGGAGGCCTAGAGCCCGTGACAATGGCCCATGCGTCTTTTTCATAGATCTGTGCTGGGGAGGCCCAAAGGTCAGTGGTGGAAGCTAGAAAGTCTCTGCCAGCAGGGTGAAGGATCTGTGCCAGTAGGTTAAGGGTTCTGCACTGAACACAAGAAGCAATGCTCAAAATAAGGACCAGGGCTCCCTTTAAATGTACCACAGCCATCCTCAGTGACAAGGAGGTCCCAATTTCCTCCAGTGATGAGAAAAACCGAGCTCATATCAGGAAGCCAGCATGACAAGCTTCTCCTGGAGACTGAACAGCACCGTCTTCCCCTCCGGAGCCAAGAAGCGATGCTCAAAGTAAGGACCAGAGCTCCCCAAAGTGAACCACAATCACTCTCAGGGACAAGGCCCCGAGCTCCTCTGACGCTAGCAGCCAAGTTCCTATCAGTCAGTTTGTTTAGCTTTTTTCTTCTTGTGAAGGCGGGAGTCGAAGAGGAAGACCTCGCCACCCTCCCCCAAACCCAAATGTGATTGCGCTTGCCTGTGAGCAGTGCTGGCTCTGTAGAGGCGATTTCCCTGAATTGGCTTCCTGTTTGGGAAATGGCTCTGTCCCAGGCCATGCACACGTCTGCGTGGCAGCGAGCCGGTGGGGTGTTAGCCTAGTGCTGTTCCTTGCCAATGGTCACCGCTGAGCCCAGAGGAGAGGGCTGTGAGGTTGTGGGGTTGGGATAGGACATAATGTCTCTGCTGAGGCCTTTGTGACTCCAGAGAAAATTCCTGCCCAGAACGGACTGCAGAACAAGTTACACATTAGCCACAGCCTGCATCTGGCTGTTCCCTCCTTTTGCAGGAAACTCTGTTCCCGCTGTGAAAGCCTTGCCCGCCTGGCTCCTTATTTGCATCCCCAGCCATAATCCCCTCGCCACTGTCCTTGGCGTTACTGTGGTCAGTGGATACTGAGGTTCCGGCTGCCTCGTGGCCTCTTGTTCCCCACGACACCTGGCCATGCCAGGTCCCTGTTGTCCTGGCGTTTTGTCTCTTGCTCTTTCTTCTCTCCATGTGCTGTAACACCTTGCAGGAGACGGAGGTCCACTGCGAGGGTCTCGAATAGGAAGTGATAATGCCTCAGCTTTTGCACGTTGGAGTGGGGTCAGAAGAGCCTGTATCTAGGCTTCCAGTATGGAGCATTAGTGCCAAACCTTGACGTAGTATTTCCTTTTAATGTTCTTATTAGTAAAATTCATATTTTTATGTCCAAAAGCCAATATAAAGTTATACAGAAAATATTTTAGATTGGTAGACCACTAAATTACCTTAAGTACATTTTCAAAAGCACTTAAAATACCAACATACTTTATACTTTAATAGAGCTAAAGTTCATAATCAGACAGAAGAATTCTTTATTAAAATAAACACTGATATTCTGGGGAACAAAACTGATTTTCTAAGCATATTCATATCCTAGAAACTTGTCAGTAAGATTGTCACCTATGTCTACTCAGTTTGCTGTTTTACAGCAGATTATTTCAATCCACTGTGGGCCTTTGGTCAATATGTAACTCCTTTTATGAAATTTAAAGTAAAGGGAAACACGGCTGTACCTTACATTTCATCTAAGTTTTAGGAGCAGGGTACTGATGCTAACAGAGAAAGGTCTGAAACTGTAATTGCTAATTTGCCATTCTATATATATGAAATTAAGATAAAATAGAAATAAGGTACGGAAAGTCCACAAGACAAATACTGTGGCTAGAATCTACTTATATTTCTAAGGAGAACATTTATCAATGGGAAAAATGTAGATAGTTTGCACATGATCTTATAGATCTATTGCCTATCATGCTAACACAATTAGTGGTCTCTTTTCACCCACAACTTACTACTGGTAAAAAGATAAATATTAATACTTTAACAATTATAATAGTTGTTAATGTTTACTGAAAAGTTAGTGGGAGCAGAGCTCTGATGATTTTACAGCACAAGTTTTAAATGAGATACTTAACAGTCTACAGACAAAGTGTAGAAAATAAACCAGCGGCCATGAGGGGTGGGGAGAGGAGCTCGGGTGGGTCAAACACGTTGCCCGTGGGGCACGGTGCTCAGGAGTCAGTCTCTTCCCGGCTACCTGACGCCGCCGCCTAGCTCAAGTCACAGTTGATGAGAAACATCCTGTGGAATAAGCTGGAATTTAACCTTTTCAGGGGATAATTTAAGGGATTTAACTATAAAGGTAGAATGTGACCCTGTGTAAATATTTTTAAAGTGTGACGCTGCATACAAACCCCAGGAGTGAATCTTATTAGAAGCGTCTCCAGCAATTCAAAGGAAGATGATGAGGGAAGGAAGAACAGAAATAGATCTTGAAACAATTCCCAGTGAATGATTCCAAAATTATAACAGAGACTTACATGGAGGGTTTTTTTCACTTGCTTAGTTTCAGACACTGATGACTTACACACGACAGCTGAGAGCACAGAGGCATGTCCTGGAGTAAAGGAGAATCAAACTTTTGAAAGTTTTACAGTTTGAGTAGTAACATTTTCCTCCATAATTGTTCACAAGTGCACAAACTATCACCGTTTGGCTTCCTCTTCCTCCAATAGCCTTTGTTCTCTTTACCTGTTCGTTACCTGCTGTCCTTGTAAATTGGCCACTTTCAAGAGTTCTAGTTATTCTTACATCATTGCTCGTTCTTTTTGCTTAATGTCTTCTGGCATCTGACATTTTTGATTACATAAGAAGGGAGAAATGTTTCCCTGGAGTTTAAAAATGTACCCTAAATGCATCGTTGTATATTTTCTTTTACTTTTTCTCTACCTTGTTTTTATTTTTCTTTTCATGCACAGCTGTAAATATACCCATAGGGCACTTTCTGAAAAATGTAGCAAATTTTCCTGTTTCATTGTCTAATTCAGAAATCCTATGGCTTTGGGGCTTGTGTTGTTCTGAGGTTTTTGTTTTGTTTTTTGTTTTCTTTGAAGTTCTTGGGCTTCTGACATCATGGGTTTGGAGATTCTTTTTCTGCAATTCCTGTTATTGATTCCCTTGAAGAATGCATTGTTTCTATTTATATAATGGAGGAAGAAATAAAGAAGAATAATTGGATTTGACCAAGAGATAAATGGATCATCATTTTCTCATCTAACTGATTAAATGATACATGTATTTACAAATCATTTGAGTTTAAATGAAAACGAAATGATTGAGTCAAATTATCCTTTGACCTATTTTTTTCTATAAAATAGAAAATTCATGGGAAGATTGGGGGTGGTGGAGGAGATGCAGCGTGTGTATGATGGAGTCTCCCATAGGTATTTTTGGATATAGCTGCTAGTACTTTCTTAATAGAACTCTTCACCTTGTCCCTGCCAAACACACACACACAAACACATACACACAAACACACACACACACACGGGATGGAGTAGATGCTTAGTTTTTGGTTTAAGCCTAATGACAACATCTTTACCAGCTGGACCACTCCGAGTTTGGAATGTGCCCCTCATAGCTATGACGCACATTGTAACTAGTACTGTCCTCTAAGGACGTTTTAGTCGGTGATGGATGACACATAACCATAGTCCCTGGGATCATGAAGGGCTGGAAGGTTCCTGTCGTGTGATGATGTCCACGACCACTGTGATGTTCTGGCACGAAGCTCTGCTGACGAGTTCATCAGGTGCTGCTGTGAGCTCGCCCGCGGCCTCGCCAGTCACACAAAATGACAGAGCATAGAATCATGTGCAGCACGCGGTACTTGGTGACTGTCCAGTGGCTGTGTCATTGGCTCCCATACTTCTCATGGTACACACTGAACGCTTCTTAGAGGCGCTTCTGCTCATTTCACAAACTTAATATAAAACAGGATGCGCGTTCCATGGGTCACAGCCCCGTGTGCTTGTGCGTGTCGTGTGCTGTCCGTGTACCTGCAGGTCAGGTGCAGTGACCGACCTCCACCATCGAAGTTTATCCTCATGCACGTGTGACGTCTGCACAGAGGGAGTCCTCTAATGAGGCGTTTCTCAATCTCACCTCCATCATGAAGCGACGTGGGATGATTTCCTACCCCAGCCTTGGAGGTCAGCAGCATAAGGAAGGGCCAGCGAGCCAGACTGATGACAGTACTGAAGAAAGCTCAGCCACCACAGGTGAAAGACCCGCATAGAAGAGCTGATAATGAGTGAGACGCCTGGCTTTAGGGGATGGAAGGAGCCTGAGGCCTTAAAAACAGTGCATTTGCCTAGCCTGAGAAAACTATGGATAAAAAAACATAGGCAATGCCGGGTGGAGACGGGAGAGACGCTCCTCACCGTCTCCATGGACATGTCAGGCCAATAAAGGAACTCTGAGGCCGTCCAGACCCAGCCCAGGAGCCAGTTCATAAGAGAAACAGGCCCCTCCCGTGTGCACCTGGGCCTGTTCCCTCACCTCTTTCCTGTTCCTTTGCGGGGTCAAAGCTGCACCCGCACAGCCGGGGGGCTCTGTGCACAGAGAGGAGGCCGAGCGCAGCCCCTGCTCGGGGGCACCTGGCTCCAGCACAGGACACAGAAACCAGCTCTCCCGTCCCTCAGCGCGGAGGGTTGATGACGGTGCATGAGTGGCCTTTTACACTCACTCTGTGGAAGTACAGCTGCAGCAGAGTGACCCGACCCTCCACTCTCTAGAGTGGCCGGAAGTTCTTGTTCTTTCTTGGAACAATGGAAAAACGCTAAGCTTTGAGATGGTTTAAAGGGGCAGCAGGAAACGGAAATAAAATTGCTTTTACGTCTAAACTCCATACATTTTGCTTGGTTAATCCCATTATGTTTATGGCCTCGAGCAAGTGACTTAATTCTCAATTCCTCATCTGTAAGCTCGGTTAACTGGGAGAACTTCGTAATATTGCTATGAAGATGCAAGTGCTTTTAGCAAATTACGACAAGCAGTAATTAAATTACATAGCACTCTAACTCACAGCAACAATTACACGCGTACTACCTACTAGAATTTTCTTAGTTTACTTGGCCCTTTCCCTTAAGATATATTTTACAATATTTCTTGCATTTGAATCTAGACACCACATTCGCACTTTGACAACAAACATCCACTGACTGCCCAATTTTCACATGTCATCGCGATAATTTTTTAAATCTCTTCTTTTAACATTCATAAAAGTTATTGGCATTTACACCATCGTATGTAATACATTTTAAGGGTCACTGATGTTAAGACTTTATCAAGTCCTGGAGCCTAGTAAGAAACAAAGTCATTATTTTAATCTTCTTTTCCAAAATATAAGAAAGGGTCATTTTTTTTCTGTATGTGAAGACATTAGTAACTGTTTTTCATGTAGGTTCTTTCTAAATGCCCAGTGAATAATGAAGGACTGAAAAAGATAGAAGAAACATAGAAAAAACATGCAATTGTTTTCTGAGTAACTGTGGCATAAAATAACTTATTTCATGTGGTATAAGAATCCCTCATGTCTGTACAAATGTCTTCTTTATCAGTAAATAAATCAGATTTCTGAGCTCACAGCTCCATCCACAAGACTGTGAACCACCATAAAGAAGATACAAAGCTTTTGTTCTTAATGAATTCAATTATTTCTTTAAAAAAGGCTAATGAGATCAAGCTGGATAGAATCAACTATGATGAAATATAAAGATTAACACTGAAGACTGTGAGTGGTCAGGAAGTGAGAAGAAACAAACAGACCAACGACATAAAAAGACAAGCTCATGCCAAGCAGAATTGTAGCAAGAACGATCTGTAGGAGGGAATGAGTCTGAGAACAGAGACCTTCTAGGAGAGACCAGATAGCAGGTCTCTCTCACAGAGGAATGCAGAGTCTTGGATTCAAGGTTATGACGATTGTGTGTTACTTTTTGTCTTCTGATCCTGCTTAAGCCAGAAACTCAACATGATTTCATTATAAAAACCATCATTCCTTGGAATTATTGAAATAATAGAATTGGTCACAAGTTGATAAAGGACCATATAAACTTTTATTAAATAGAGATGAATTTAAGAAAAAAAAAAACCATTTGGGGCTGGGGATATAGCTCAGCAGCAAAGTGCCTGCCTGGCAAGTGCAAGGTCATGAGTTCAATCCCCGGTACCAAAAAAAGAAAAATACTTTGCAAATGTACTGCTAAGTCATGTTTTAAGTATAACATGAGTGAGTCAACTAACAACATTTACTCCATTTGTGAAACATAAATTTGATATTTAAAATGCATTTAAAGTTAAATAATTGGAGTATTGAGAATGTCACTGCCCACATATTTTCATGTTTATATTTATCTGTACAACTAAAACTTCAAAGCATGGCTTTGAATAAAATGTTCAGAAGCTTGATACATGCTGGTTTCTCTAGACAAAAGCTGCAGTTTAAAAATATATAACATCTGCCAGCCAGACTTTCAACAGCCACTGACTCAGTGCTTAGAAACCGGATGTATATAGGAGGGGAAAACGTCCCTGTGATTTTTAAACAAATTAATTAGAATGAGGGAGACAGAAGAGAGACAAAAGACTCAGAAAGAAAAGAAGAAAGACCTTAGAATAGGGAAAACATAAAGCCCACAGGAAGGTCTGCTGAATTGTCAGGCATTTTTCAATGATTTCTACCCTCAGTTGTCTTCTAGGTCCCATTCAACGATGTATTAATATTAGTATTTCATTTCTTTGTGTGTTTATAATGGTGCCTCCCACACACCTAGAAACACACCTGCACACAAAATCTTCACATGCCAGTCACTTGGCAGCACTGTGCATGCAGCCTCCAGGTCCTGAGTCTGTGTCTCAGAGACTCAGACCTGAGTTCTAGAGAAGGAAAAGGGCCTCTGACCAGATGCAACCCCTGACCGATGGCCACCGTCCGGTCCTTCCAGTCCTGCTCAGGCCTCACTGAGAAGCCAGGTTCGGAGAACAGAACAAAGGACGCACATGCTAACAAAGGGCAGGGGCCCTGGGATGTGGGATTTGTGCACTGCTAAACTGCAATGGGTGGGAGAGCAGGCCCTGCCTCTTACAGGGCTGTGGGTCCCAGGAGAGCAGCAGTCCCACCTACGTTCAGAGCAATCTCTGGATTTTTGTTTAAAACGCAGGTGTTAAATCAGTGGTTTGTGAGGGCTTCTGCGATGCTGCATTTCTAAGAAGCTTCCTAAGGCACTCAAGGCAAGGTCCGGGAACAAGCCCCTTCCGGGTACCAAGGCTCACTTCCTGTCCTCTAAGGAAGCTATCAGGCCTCGCTTTCGGGCTGCTGTAAGGAGGTGAATATGAGGACTGAATGACAGCACCAGTGCCCCGTGGAGAGAAGATCAGGGTGCACCTCGGGTGAACCAGGTGTCTCTCAGACACCTTTCTGCATCCCCAGTACGGTGTTCCTTAGGATAAGTTAGTAAAACAAGTCGGAAGTTTTCCCCTAAGGAGGGAAAGTGTTTACACACAAGGTAAAAATTCCCGTAAAATATTCCAAGTAATGATGATTAAGATGTTGCAGATTCTCCCCCAGTTAGAGAGTTCATCAGTCATGCTGAGCTTGGCACTGCACTCAGGCCCTGACCCTGGGCTGTTATAGCAGGACCTGCAGGCAGCCAGCTGTCACAGGGACACAGTGCCCTGTAAGGCCTAGGTAATGACCCACTTTGTATCACCACAAATCTGCATCTCAGAAACAGCCAGATGCAGCTGTCTGTCAGCCTGTCAGAACCCACTCAGCGCCAACCTAACTGTTTTTATGCCTTTCACCACTAATTTGAGCAGTGACACATTAACTTAGTGAAACCACCGCCACTTCTGAAAGAGGTCCCTGTTTTCCTCCTAAATATTCCCCAAACAGGATGTACAATGGCAGGGTCACCACGGAAGCCATGGCTCCCCTCGGACCTCACATCTCTGAGCAGTGGTTCCCCAGGAAGAAGGAGGAGAACTCGTTCTCCGAGGTGGCGAATCCCAAGGCTTTGAGCCTCTGATTCTTCATTTAACTCTGCTCAAGGTGTTTCCAGCTTCACATTTCAAAGTAAATCTTTAAGTACCACATTAATAATCATGACGGTGTGTCTCCCTTGAGAAATGGGTGAATACGCATCTTGTCATGAGTCTGAATTCATTAGTTCACTGGCTCCTCTTTAATATTAATGCCTCTAAATTTGTTTGTCAAGTGTTGCTTTAGCAAGCATTTTTTAAAAGCTAAAGGAAGACTGTTAATAATATAATTCATGTATGAAATGTTTAATATTTAACACTATCTCCTATCTGCTCCAATCTAATGTATTAATATAGACACATCATTATGCTAAAGGAAATGCCTCATGATGTTAGGAAATATTATGGACCCCGAGGAGGAGCGATGTCTAGTTAACCACTAAAGAGTAATCTCCGTCTGGTAGATTCCGTCTTCCCGGCTCATTCTCCGGTTGCTGAGATCATCATCTCCAGATGATCTCGGCAACAGTCTCCTTAAGCACGTGAAGCTTCCAGAGGTTATTAGAGCAATTGTGTTGCACAACTGGGGGATTTTGTTTAGCGAGATGGAAGCACGCAATGTCATGATTAGCTGATTAGCGTGAACAATCTCTGACAATATGTAGCACCAACTATGACTCCAGCTGGTGGGAATCATTATTGCGATCGCTGCTTGATTTGCAGTGTTATCAACTACAAAGTGAGCGCCGTGGACCGGGAAGAAACGCAGTAAGTGGAGGATGCTGTTTTTGAGCACAGGCCAATGGGAGACGTGAGGCTTTCACTGCTCAGGAAAATGAATCTGCATTAACGGTTGAGACTCGGGGGTCGGAGTTAGAGGAGAGAATTCTAATAAGATCATGCGCAGGATTTGCCGTCATTCATCCTGCCCTCGGGGTGCGCATCACAGCATCAGATTCTGTTTTGTCAAATTAAATATAAAATAGACAAGCCGTTGAGGGAGTGTTACCGCACTCGTCAAAGGATAACTTTGATAGCAAAACAGAATGGGAATGCGTGAGGAAGGAAACACTGAAGGAGGGACTGTTAGGAGAAGTTAGGAAATGAAGGCCAGAGCTTCTAGAGGACCGAGGCATCACGGACCACTCGGCTTAGGAGCAGCTCTTCGGTTAAGACGTCAGAGTGGCGTCAGCAGGGGCCAGACAGCTGCTTCCTCATGGGCCACTTCGCTTTGTCACTGTGAGTTCTGCTCATAATGTGACAATGTGATAATGTAATAATGGGAAAACTCCTTTCTGTGTAAAAAATATAGAGTGATTTTTGCTCACCTTGGGTGGCAAAGTCTCTTTGGCTTCTAGTTTTTATTATTTGTTGTTGTTTGGTTGGGTTCGGCTTTTTATGCTGTGTTACTCCCTGAGAGATGTTTACCACCCTTTACCCAGCTTTACTGCTTAAATAGACTGTGGGGACGGGAAAAGACTGAAAAATCAACAGCCTCAGAAGTCAGCAAAACTAAACTTAGTCAACAACACAGCACACCACTTACCAACCACAGCTGATGGAGGATTTGTGCTGCTAAAAGTGCCAGGGCTGGAAAAGGGGGGAACCTGCAGTGCTTTGCAGTCCAGCAGCTCAGCCAGGTGTGGTAGTCAGGGCGCCACACTGTCAATCATCAATCAATCCGGCTCAGAGAAGGGGAGCTGATGCAACATTCCCACAGCCGAGCATCCTTCCGGTTTGCTGCAAGTCTGCGAAGGCAAAACCTGGAAGCGAGGAGCCCTCTCTTTATTAGGACATCACTATTATTTCTTCCTTAACACATTCTTACCATGCAAAAAGTCCAAGTTGACCAGAACTGCTAAGATCTAATATTTCATCAGACACAGAGATTCTCATCAGTTATATTTTAGTGATTCCTGTCTTACATCTGCTCGTGCTTTCCCACATCCTGAGGAACGCTAGGCTCAGTTCTGCAAGTGGTTCCAGAGAGCTGCACATGGTTCCTGGCTCCGCTAGCTCTAAGGTGTCAAGCCACAGGCCCCGTCTGCCTCTGGGACCTGGATTTGCCATTACAGCGCCAGGTTGTGTGAGCTGCATTTGCGCACAATATGGTAAGGCATGTGAGGAGCTTAGCCGGGGCCCTGGCTACTGAAAGTGCTCTGTAAAATGTGAGCAAGAACAATAGTTATGATCATTATTACTAGTTATAATGATTTTTATCAGAGCACTAAGTCACTAATCTATTTTTAATGATATCCTTTAGTGAACACTTCGAAGGATCAGTAGAAAATCAGATATGAAATTGATTCTTATTGTATTTTCAAGTTTTTTTTTTCACTCGGTACCGGGGATCGAACTCATGACCATGTGCTTACAAGGCAAGGGCTTATGCCACTGAGCTAAATCCCCAGCTGTAAGAAATTGATTCTTGCCAGAGTGATCTGCAGTGAATTCTTGACTTTAACGTGCACAAGGATTAAGTTAAATGAGCGGGGAGAGAAGCTTGGACCTCAGCCTTCTAGAAAGTACTAATTCGTGTGTATGTTCTCAGGGACGTGAAGACGCTTCCTGAAAACAGTTGTAAGATAACTTTCTAAAATACCTTCCAGTAGGTTGCATAAATTGGAAACAAAATTATAGAGTGACATAGCCATGCAAAGCAATGAGGAAAATACATGCATGGAAAAGCAGAGACGAGAGAGTAACATGCCACCTAGAAAATGTTTTATGGTTGTGACGTTTGAGAGTAATAATTTTCCAAGGAGGCAGAGGAGACTCCCCTGTGGTCGGGGTGTCTTTGCTAGTTAGAATTCTCATGGTGATGTTTGTTTTGCAGTCAGAGGCCCCTCACTTCCAAGGCGTTGCGAGGAGTACAGAGTTAACAAGTCTTTTCCCTTGCAGTCTAAATCTGGGAGATTTTTGGTTTGTGCTCTGCCTTTCTTATGAACCTATTTATAACCTGTTTGTACCTGTAATGTGTTTGACCTGCTGGTGTTCACTGAGCAACACGCAGCAAGCATTCCTCTGAATCTGAGTTACTCAGGATTTTCATTAAGGCCCCAGGACTGGCTATTTCAGACGGATGCTTTAAGACGGTACAAGGGCTATGAAGCCGTGGTCCACCCTGAGCCTCAAGGCCTGAGGAAGGCGCAGTAACCACTAGTGTGGAAACCGAGGCGATCTTGGTCACCCGGATAGCACTGTCCTCTAGCAGGCTGGCTGTCACCAGGGTTGATGGTCACAGTATAACTCTATCAGCACAGGAAGGAAGACCTGACTTAGGCTCCTGCAGAAACAGTGGCTTAAAACAAATTGACGCCCAGTGTTAACTGTGAAGAATTTGGATTTCATGTCCTGATCACGTCTATGTAAGAGAGATTTATTCTACTTCTTTTCTGATGCGTGTGAAGGCACTCTTCAGTTTTGCGACAGGACAGAGGCTGCCGTATGGTATCAGCAGCCATTTAATCCTCTATACATTGCGTTTCTGAAACTGAAGGTTGTATTTCCTTCTTAACCACGCACAAGTGACCTTTAGGTAATATAATGACGGAAAGAAGCTGTACACATATGAGGCAGAAAGGTTTCCCATAAATCCATGGATCATACAGTTCATTCATTCCAGTTCTCCTGAGAAGCAGAATCCTGTAATTGTGATAATAAGGATCTCAAATAACAGTTTTGTATCTCATTGATAATTATTAAAATTGATTGTGCCCAAGAAAAATAAGATATCAAAGAAAACCCCAGTGAAAAAGCACAAAGAAACATAACTTTCAAAACTAAATAATTATGTACAGTGAGTCTTTGATATCCACTGATTCAATCAACTCTGAGTCAAAAATATTCAGAAAAAATTGCATCCACACATTACATGTGCAGAGTTTTCTTCTTGTTATTATACAGACCATAGCATTCAATTACTTATGCAGCATTTTCATCCTGTTTAGTGTTATGAGCAATGTACGGATGATCTAAAGTGTAGGGGAGGGATGTAAATAAGGTACAGTGGCACCTCGATTCATGAACGGATTTGTTTGCAAATAACTTGGTTTGTGAACTGAAGCATTTGACCAAATTTTACTTTTGTTTGCAGATTCTGCAGCTGGTGACAAACACAACCATGGCCGTTTTTCCCACATAAACACAAACGTGGTTCCCTTTTCCAAAATCGCGGAGCAAATCCTGAACTGAGCTACCACTGTGCAGGAATTACTGTGCCTTTTCATGTACGGAGCTTGAGCACCTGAAGATTTCAGTGTCTGCAGGGAGCTCTGGTCCATCCCTGTATGGATAGTGGTGACAAAGGTTCTGTCTGAGGTCCAACATTGATACGTGACAGTGACCCTTGGTTACCCCTCCATTTGCCTTCTGGCATTTAGAATAATTTCATTTCTGTTCTCAGGATCATGTTATGATCACTTTCCTAATTGATTTTTCCAACGTCTTCGTCTTCTTCCCAGTTCCCTGTACTCACTGTATCCATAAACTCACTTCTCCATTTAAAGAAGGTAATTTCCTGTCCTTCCTCTCCTTTTAAAAGCCTCTCTTTATCCCCTCTTCTATAAGATCCTCATGCTGGCTTTTGAGGTTAAGCTCTCTCTTTCTCACAGCCAGGCTAGCTCCGCCATCTGTACCTTTGGCTTCCTTCTGTCCCACCCATTACGGGACTGTCCCTCATCAATTATCCCAGCAATTGTGTAGCCCATGAGTGCACTGGGTCGGCAGTTCAGCAACCCCTGTAAGTGGTCCTGCATCTTCCGGACCCTAATAACTGTCACAGACCACATCACCAGATGACCTCAGGTCCCCGACAGAGTTTGCCCACCCAAGTCCTTGCACACCCTTCTGCCGCCTCGCTGTGCTTCCTTCTGGCTTTCCCACCACGTGGCCCTGGGACTGTCATTCTCTTCCCGATTGTGCGTGTGAGAACTCACCTGTCTTGCCCATCACCAACTACACAGAGAAAGACTGAGGATGGAGCCCACCCCGCCACCTCCACTGTGCTGGGAAATTCGTCCCCATGGCTGTTCAAAGACCAAGTCCCCTGTGCGTGTTTCTGAGAATGACAGGGACACCCAGACAGACTCGCTCCTGGAAAGCACAGACTCCCGTGCGCACAGCGTGGCCGTCCTAAACACCCCCATGACCTGGAGGGTGATGAGGCGTGGACATGAGTCGGAGAGCGTGGCCTCTCCCTCCCGGCCTCCTTTCTCCTCTCGGGCGAGGCTCGCATCGCTGTCTCGGCGCTTGGCTCCTTGATCCTCCCCTTCTCCCCCGGGCAGCTCGCAGGGTCCTGCAGTGCAATCCTGTCTGCGCGGCTACTGTTTGAAAAGCGGGACAAAAGCCTCAGTCACCCCGGTCTTCACGCTGAGATTTTCCAGCAAAGAGTAACTTTCAAGGTCTCCGGCAATGTCAGGATCCAAATACACCCCTCAGCCTTTGAACGTGCTATTGTTTCCACTTTCAAGCCTGTATCTATTTTAAAATATTGTCCTCTTTTGATTTATATAAATTTACCCTCTATTTCTCTGATGATATTTTTCCTCAGTTCTATTTCTGACTCACGTCACCCTTTAAGCTAAGTCCAATATTCTGTCTTCATTTATTTTTCTTCCTGCCATTCCTTACTCTCTGATGTCTTGGTGCATTCCATGTCTATAATTTTACAATCATTTCCTGCAAGAACAGTTCTTATTCCTTATCATATTCCTGAATTTTCTTTTTATTCTTCTGAATTCCAACTTTCCCATGAAGCATACCCCAAACTAAATTGGACTTTGGTTAATACAGTTCCTGAAACAGCTTTTAACCTGATTTGTGATAGAACACCTGACGTTTAGTCTTAAATAAAGGGGAATGTAATGAATATTTTCATTTTTTTGGTCAATATCTTTGAAGGTCCTTCCTGCATTTGGGGAAATTGTATGCATTATGAGTTCTGTTTTCCACAAAAGAAGTCAGAGAGCTCTCATCCCTATAAATCCTTCTTACAGCATGTATAAGAAGTCATGTGATCTAGGATGTGCCAATCCCAGATACCTCTCTGAGCTACAGAATCCAAGGTGAGTGAAATGCACCATTCCCGTGCGTGAAGACAGGAAAGACCGTAATCATCTCGTTTTGCACTGTGTTTCTGCACAGGATATGCATTACCCTGTCCACTCACCCTGCTGTGCCTCCCTGCATTACCCTGTGCACACACCCTGCCATGCCTCCCTGCATTGCTCGGCTCGCTCATTACCTCAAATCTCTCAAGCAACCTCAGTGTCAAACAGCTTGCCGTCACTCCAGGGTCCTGGTCATCTGCACTAGCGCATGTCGCCTTCCCTAGTGTCATTTCTCCCCTGGCCGTGTGTTTCTTTCCACGGACTCTACTCTTCTGATAATCCCTAGTCAGAGTGTTGTTGCTTATCAAACGAAAACTTCTCAAGTTATAGAAATTTTAAATATAATTAGATTTTGTTGACTATTTGCTACCGAGAAGTCTTTGGCCCCTGACTTCACATACTTGTGTTTCCGCCACGGGTCCGTCTTCCTAACCCATCCTTTATGGCTTGATTCCCTGAACAGTTCCTTTTTGCTCCTCTTTGTGTCACAGGAGAATCATTTTCATATTCCTAATTCCAAAAACCGTATAACAAATCAAGTTTCCTTTTTAGCCCCTGGCCTTGAGCCAGTCGCTGCTGCATCTCCTTCCTGGATTCTTGTGTTGTGACCAACAGCTTTAACCATTCTCTTCTCCTCCTCCATCCTTACATTCTTTTTTCTACCTCAATGAATCATTTCATTGACCACCAAAATAGAAGCATTGAGATTTGCTCCTGCTGCAACATGTGCATTTCGAAATTCCCCCAGTTTCGTGTTCTTCCGCTCCATCCAGCATGTCATCCCCCCGATTGTGCTCCTCACCATTTGGGGGCCTGGATCTCTTCACTGGTGTCCTGACTGGCACTGCCGTTCTTGTCCACGACATTCCCTGCTACCCTTAGCCCGCACAGTGGTTTTCTAAAGTGTGGACTTGAGCGTGGACCTTCTCTCTCTACAACTGCTCTGGTTCCCACCGACTGCAGACAGATTCTGATCCCGGCCCTGAAATCAGTTGGCCCGCAGCCTTCCCACACCTGCGGACCAGGTCCTCTGGACACCGGGAATAAGGTCTGCACTTTGGGCTTGTCCTGTCCCCTCTTGTCCCTCGATTAATGCCTTCTCTGCCAACTTTCTCCACATTGTAAATGTGCTTCCCTCCTTGGTGAGTCAGTGCTGTCCCTGCTTCTCCAGCATAAATTGTAAGTTAGATGGTGCTTCTATATTTCTCCCAGAATTTGTTCTTTCTTCCTTAGAGACCTTAGAATAGAACACTGTGTTTCTTTCTAATTTCTAGTGGACCCTCCTTGCTGCACAGTGTGTGGATTTGGCATTAAAGGCTCTGCCTTCTCCCTTATTCCAAGGTATATTATAGCAATCCACGTTTGTGGAACGAATGAATCTGGGAATGAATGCTGTATTATTTCTAACATACAAATGATTTTTCTACCTCTTCTTTTTTAATTTTTCTAGCAATTTTGGCTCTCATTTGTTATTTATTATACTTTGAATCACTGTTTGAAAGCTGAACCTGCCTCACTAATAACAACTTTGCAAAGAAAATTATAACCCAGAAGAGCACAAGGCGGTCAGGCTACCGCGTGGATTACTGGAACAGGTCCTTTCCCGATCTCTATCGGAATTAATGAAACTTCAGAGGGAAGGGGAAGGTCAAACACTGATCACACACTACTGATCATGGCAGCTGCTGACACCCCCTAGCATTTGGGTCTAATTTAATACCAGCTTCTTGACAGTAACATGCATGAGAAGGCATGAAAAAAAGCCCCTCACAATCCTGTTTGTGAAGTCAGACACAGTGCAGTCGATTTAGAAGCTACCACATAGCTGAATGGAGACAGGATATTTCTGCGGTTTTCTTTCCCCTGTATAAGGCAGGTCTGTTTAGGTACATAACACCGGGGAGGTGAAACGTCAGCTTCTAGTAATGAAAGACACGGAGCACAGGCCCAGTGCAGGCTGACCTGACGCGCACTTCACACGGCTGTTAGGTGCACAGAAAGGAACTGATTCTACAAATGTGATCTACTCTGAGGATGCCGTGGGCCCCTGAGGGATTATAAGGGAACATGGAGGTTTTGTTTAAGATAATGAGCCCGTTATTAAGAGCCCAAATCTCTGAGCTGCGTATAGTAGCAGAAGAGTTGAACTATGTTTTAGAAAGTCAGAAGGAAACTGGTTACAAAGACCAGGAAATGACTGTTCTCTGGTATATTGCCCGTGTTTATTCCAAATGCTTAAAGACTGTCAACAAACGACTGCCCTCGCTACACAGCTACGGGTTGAACACCGTGTAACGGCTGCTCAAATGGGGCGCCCTCGGAAACACTTGGAAACCATGTGCTTTTGGCTATCACATATTATCATGATTTGAGAGAAGCAAGGATTCTGAATTCCAGATGAAAAGAAAAGGGACACACAGTTAAGCAAGATCTCTCTAGCATGTTAGACCACCATCCGCAGCGTTTATCTCACGTCTGTATTTCTACGAGACTGAAGACTTCTTAGAAGCAAGTAATGGAACTCATTTTAAATTATGAATACATACATATATACATGTGTAATTCGTTCGTTTTGGAGCAGTGGAAATCAAATGCAGGGTCTGGGTGCCCCGCGAGCACTCTCCTCCTCCGCTCCAACCCCAGCCCTCTCTTTACCTGGCTTCCTGTTTATTCAAGGACTGAATAGTGAATCAGTAAACACCCACCTTAATTATTGTGTTAACATAACAGAAAGGAGAGCTCTATTCTTCATTGTAGAGGAGAGGAAGCAGGGATATCTTTGGCCTGTTCCTTACGCCCCATGCTTCCCCTTTCCAAGGGACCATCCACAGAATCATTTCACAGACGACACAAGAGCGGCTACCTACAAAGTAAACAGGAGCAGACTTCTTGAGTTTTAAATCACTGCACGGCATCTGGCCTACATTTTTTATTTCATCCAGGAAGAGTCTGCATATCCTCCTTTAATTGATTGAATCACTGGTTTAAAATACTGTCAAATGACAGAAGAGTGGTGACTAAATGCTGGATACTGGTTAACAGAAGTCAGTCCTGGGCGCCCACAGCCCCCTTCTGCGCACCTGCCGTGGCTGAAATGTGACCGTTGTGGTCTATTTAGCTTCTCTGCCCTCAGTTTCAGTCCTTTTTTCCCTAAACTACATCTAGAGAGATTGATTGATCACGCCTGTCTTCTATGGCCCAGATAATCTCACTGCTTTTAACTGTATTATTGTGAAATTCTGGTGAACGAGTGTGACCACCCGGTAACGACGGCTCAGCCACACCACCACGTCAAGAAACTGCCCGCCGTGCAAGGGAGACATTGATCGAATGAAACTACACACTCCCAGCACAATGATGGTCCTTTTCAGGCTCGTAATTCAGTGATGTTTCTGTCACTGCTGTCATTTCAAGCTTCCAAATTCCACCACAGTCAACAACAAGTCACATTCCCAGCCCTGTTTCCCAGGGACATCATTGCGTTGCCTTTTCTTTCTGAATCAAGAGGAAACTGTCGAGCACTGTATTAGGAGCAGGAATCGTATCTACTGACCTTGTCCTCATTATCGTCCTCAGGAGTAGGACCCAGGGGGCCTTCTGACAAATGATTTTTATAGGAATTGGAAGACAGAACAATCACTTCACCGCAGGACTTTTAACTGTTGTATTCAGGAGGTGGGGGGGTATTCAGTGAATCATTAAGAAGTAGATCTTTGCGAATGGAAAGATGTCACAGCCTTCGCCTTACTTGTGACACATGGCGAAGCAGATACTGCGAGGCAGGCAGGTGTAGCAGGCATTTCCGGGGCGGCTGCCACGTGCCGGGCTAGGTACTAGGCTCGCACTGCTGCAGTTGTGCAAAGCGGTGTGCAGCAGGTGCTGTTGCTTTTCACGCTCATGAAAACCAGACAAGGGGCACAGATTGCCGGACCTGTGAGTGATGGCACCAGCATTCAGGTGCCAGTTTTCTCTCCTGGTCCTCTTTGCCCTTTCGGTTATGCTGTGCACGTGGGTTTGTGTGTCGTGGGCTGATGAAGGCACTGGACTCACACTGGGGTAATTCTCTAATTTCCCCCTGTAGGTCCTGTATAAACAAGAGACACAACTGTCACCTGTGTGCACCTGTGTGATACGCTGGAAACGCTGCTGTGTCTCCTCAAGAGAGATCACTCTTCAAGTTTGCTACTGATTTTCTCTAAAGGGGAACGGTGCCTTCAGACCTTTATTTATTTACTTACTCTTTTTTCTTTGCCGGAAGAGTGGCCTTTGGGGGTAAAAAGTGCAGCGCTGCCCGTAGACCACATCAAAGGGAGCCCGTGAAAGTTAGTGTTTTTCTTTTTACTACTTGAGAAAAGTGCACAGGGGCAATTAAAGCGCCTGAAATCCCTCAATACAAATCCATTTCCTGCGGCTGACAATGGGCACATTGAGGAGATGTGTTTCCTTCCAAGGGCAGAGAAGGTTTAATGGTCTTTTAAGTGAAAACAAATAGTGAGCAAAGGCGGGCAGGAGAGCTGCTCTTTGGAGGTGCTGGCGGTGTACAAATCCCATTATTGGCTAATAGGGTTTGTGCTTCCAGCCTTCCCCTCCTCACTTTGAAACTGCTTTCAGCTGCCCACAAGTCTCTCTGAGGCCGGTCTCCTGGGCGGCTGTGAGCGGGGCATCCATCTGTTTCACGGCTTCTCTTTAAACAGAGTCAAAAAGATCACATGAAATGCTATGGGATGTCCCAGCCCCAATTAAAGGAATAAAAGAAGTACATATAATTATGCCGAGTGCTTCCGCCTTGTTTTATGTGCTACCTAACTCTGTGAGGTGTTTACTGGGACACTTCGGCACAATCAAAGCTGTATGGGGGATGCGCACCCTCATGAATTCCAAGCTGCCCGACACCCTTGCGTCCTCTCTGTTTGTGTTTCCCAGCCTGAGCCTCATGGTGAGGATCTGGAACAGCCAGGGAGTGGACAGCCTCGGCTGATAGAGGGTAGCGGGTCTGAGACATGTGCTCTGCCAGCTTCCCCTGGGCACACGTATTTGCACAGATGAAGCTGCTTTGTTAGGAAGGCACCAGAGGCCTGCCTCTAACTTCATGTCAATACAACCACAATGATCCTGGAATTAGAGATGGGTCATTCACGGCTACAGCTGGCTCTGTATCCACCTAGTACTCGGCGGCACTGTCTCAGCTGCACCTGAGAGATGCTGGGGGATTTTTTGGAAATACTGAGCTCTGGGCTGTGCCAAGATCAATCAGAATTGCTGGGGATGGAAAGCAGGCATCCATATTTTGGGGGTGCACACATGACTGTAATAAGTAGCCAAGATGAAGCCCCACTGTGGTAAACCCCAGTTGTCGGCCGAACTAATATAGTTTACAGCTGTCTGACAACATCATTTTCTCTGTGGAGAAATCACCCAATAGAAAGAGTAGTTAAAAATAAGTTTCAGTGATGCTGAACATCTTTTCATGTATTTATACACTGTTGATACTTCCTCATATGGGAAGTATTTCCATTTCACTCCAGAAAGGAAGGCTATTATCAAAAAGCCAACCAATAACAAATGCTGGCAGGACTGTGGGGAAAAGGATGCTTCTCTACTGTTGATGGGAGTGTAAATCGGAACAGCCACCAAGGAAGTGAGTATGGAGATTCCTCAAAAAACTAAAACTAGAGGGTCCTTCTCACCCAGCCATTCCCCTTCTTAGTTTCTTCCCAGAAGAATTAAAAGCATCACACCACAGCAGTATATGTGCACCCACGCTGATAGCAGCACAGTTTGTAGCAACTAAATCTCGGGAAGAGCCTGAATTCCCACCAGCAGAGGAATGAATAAAGGAGATAGGGTGGTTTTTACACAACAGAGAGCTACTCGGTCATGAGGAAAGATGAGCTTGAAACGTTTCTAGTTAAACAGACGCACCCCGAGACCATAGTCCTAAGGGAAATGAATCGCAAACACGTGTTTACACAGCACATTGTTTCTCTGGTGTGAGAAACCGAAAGTGTGAACAAGAACCAAAATATGTAATAGATATTGCGACAGAGGAAGAAAATATTCAAATGGGAAAAGGAACTAGATAGGGGGAAAGGAAGGAAGAAAAAAGGGAGAAAAGAAGGAAAAAATGGAAACAAAGCCTTTGCAAATAAGGAAGGAAAGCGGGGAGGAGAATGAAAAAAGAATCAAGATACGTCATGTGCGGGTACAAATTCCCTAAGACGAACGCGACCGCTATGTGCCCCTAAAATGCACCAGTACACTTAGTTCATTAGAAAACGTTCCAGTGTTTGTCTGCACAGCTACAGGAGCTGCATATGCAGTTCCCTGAAAAGCGCGGCGAGGCGCCCCTTCCCTCCCACCCAGCCCCCCGCGGCCCAGACTACTCAGCAGCACGTTCAGACCTGAGGAAAAATCACCCCTCTGCCCTGGTCTTTCTGCATTTCTGTTTTCTTCTTGCCTGTTGCATCTTTGTGTCCCACCATTTCCTTTCCTCCAGTGCTTTCCTATGCAGATTGACAGAACCATCAACAAAGAAATCTTCCTCCCTGGGGGCAGAAGTGTCAGCAAATGGGAGAAATCGGTCTAGGAAAGCTGCTTTCCTGGTGGGCTGGAGGAGAGTGTTTCACAAATTCTGATAGGTAACACCACTGCCAGCATCTCCGCACTCAGCCTCCACTTTCCCCCCAGGAGGAGAGAGTTAGGATTCTCTTCCCTAATAGATTTATTTATTTATTTGTGTAGTTATTTTCTGTGGCTGTTGTGGTGATGCCATTTTAGCTTTTAGCTTCTCACCCATCATCTGAAAAGAAAATGTTCTAGAGTAACATTATTGAAAACAGCTCTGACAAAGCACGGTTTCTTCCTCTTATAAAACAGGTATAAGGTATTGTATATTCACAGAGCTATGGCACAGTGCTGTCCTTTATCTATAATACTGGAGGACCCACTGGGAAAGGTTTATTTCAGATTTGATCCCACTTTTACAGAACCAGGCCCAAAGGGTGGTATAGCACAGCTCTGTAAAGAAATGCACCTTCTTAGGTGGGGTTTCCTGCTGTTAATTGCACAGTGGAAGTACCCATTTTCTTCAGGAACATTGGCTAAAAACCAATTTAAAATGCCTGGTGTAAAAATGAAACGATTTTATACGAAGACAATCGAGTTAATGTTAGACTCAACCTAACTATTTATCAAATCTGTTTTGTTTGAACAGTACAAGCTCCAAGGAGAAAGCAGATGCCAGTTAGTGTCTCAAATCTGCTGCCCACAGCCAACACACTTGTGGTATTTACCCAACATGCACAAGCCCTGGGTCCAATCCTAAGTACCACATAAAAGGAAAGGAAAGGAAGGGAAAGAAGGAAAAGAAGAAAAAGAGAAATAAAGAAATAAAGAAAGAAAATAAAATAAAAGAAGAAAAAAGCAAGAGGGAGGAAGGAAGGATGGATGGATGGATGGATGGATGGATGGATTGCACCTTTCCATCAGGGTTTGGCCCTCTTACCAGTCCCCAGAAGCTTTCAGAGGAAACCAATTCAGTCCTGCTACAAAAATCTTGGAGCTGAGAGTTTGATGGGGAACAAACATAGCAGCATCAGTATGCAGCCCCCCAACTATAGTGAACTTTACCTGATCCCTGTGCTCCCTGAAGGAAGTTATGGTTGAAAAATTGCCCAACCCGGATGCCTTCTGGGAAGCACCCAACCCAAAGGACCAGGTTGCACTCACCATATGTTCAGAGGTAATGGGCTCTTCCACCCTTCAGCCAAGACTGAGTGTCCCCGCCGTTGTAGTACCCCATTTTCCTGCTTGTACAAATCCTTGCACCCCCTTTCTTTCTTTTGCTGCTCCCTCTGTATTGACAACTATTTCTGCTGTTGGGGTAACCTGAATAAACTCAATCAGTCACCTCAGCTTCCCTCTTTAGGACAATCCTAGCTTCTTCCTTTTTCTGTGCTATATTTATTTTGCCAAGAGAAGCCAGAAGTTTATGAATACACTATTTCTCTCTAGTTCATGATTGAGGAATTGCCTCCAAGCAGAAAGCACTTTTGAGAACAAATCACAAATTTAGGCTTCCTTTCTCCACTGAGTATCAATTCTGACGTTTCAGCAGCAAGAGGCTGAGAAAGGCAGCACCCCACATTTTGTCCAGTTTAACCCCATGTAGGGTATGAAAGCAAATCATGGGAAACAATGTTGCATTAAAATGTAAAGAGAAGAAAGTCTGATTTTGACCATCACAGTGTTCAGGTTCACCTTCGCACCCTGTGCGGGATTAAATAGGACCAAATTGATGGTGCCGCCTTTTCAGCCTCTTGCAGCTGAAAGGACATAATTGATGTTTATGTGGGAAATAGCTTATTCTTATATATGGCAGTGATTTATTCAGTAACGATGGACATTACTTCAGCCGCATAAGATTTTCTTCAGATATATCTGTAACTATTGCTTTTGTGCAATTACGCAAACATTCATTTCTTTGTCAGAACAGTTTTCGAGTTTGTTCTCTTTTGTTATCTATCTTATTTGAACTTTTAAATAACTAAACATTTCACTGATCAGACTTTCACAGTACCAATGCCTGTTTCCTACCATAATGGATTTAAATTTTGTACCAAAATTTAGGTTTTCTGCTAGCATTTTGTTCACATCATCTCTTTTATTTGGCTGTGCCTGGATCTTAGAATTTCCTTTTATAAAGTATGTCATGCTTTTAAAAGCCACATGTTCTTGAATGCAATTGAAGATGTGATAAAGTTATTGGCATCATTTTTAATTTAAATATTATTCTTAGAGTATGGTTGCTATATGAGCTTCAAAACTCTTTTTCTGGAATTAAAATGCGTGTCACATATTACTCTGTGCTTCGCACTGTGTTGCTTCCCATTTCTGTATTATCTTCCCAGAACCACTATAATGACACTCAACAAGTTGTGTGGCTCAGGAAAGGAATATGTTTTCCTCACCGTTTTGGCGGTCAGTACTCAAAGATATCGAAGATGTCGAAAGGCCTCCGCGTCCCCTGAGCCCGAGTGGCCTCCTTCGCTGCTGTTTCTTAGGTTGGTGGCTCACAGTAATCCTCAGTCTTCTTTGGTTTGTGAGGCGCAGGGTCCATGAGTGTCTCCACTGTCACATGAAGTCCTCTTGGGTCCGTCCTTGCACTGACGCAGGCACATGGGATTAAGGGCTCCAGGACTGCTCCGGTGAGGACCTCATCGTAGCTGCTTACAGCTGCAAAGAAATTATTGACAAATAAGCTCACCTGCTGCTCAGGTGAGGGCCCCCCCCTCCCCCGCAGCTCATCTCTTGGGAGGAACATAATTCAAACAGTGATGACTTCTAAATAGAGGTGTTTGTTCACATGTGGCTGCATTAGGAGACGGGATGAGTAACATAAGCCCAAGGATTTGATTATTCACTTGCCAAAGGATTCAGAAAAGATAAGGAAATACACTCACGTTCTTTCACCTCTGCTGCAAATCAGCACAATTCTGTGTAGTATAAGCTATTAAAAAGGAGGAACGCTTATGCATGTAAGTAGATATAAAAATGTCATTTTATAATGTGTTGCTGTTTTCCAAAAATTTCTTATAATAGATTTTGTGCTTAAAATACTGACAACTGGCAAGCCCAGAGCTTGCTGTGGTTTGGGCGCAGATTTTCAGCCAAAGGGTCCCAGTGTGGGAGTCTTGGTCCGTGGCTCCCCATCATTTACTGGCCTTTGTTATTATATTTTTTTTTAAAAAAAGAAAAAAACACAAAAAAATCAAAAAACGATCAAACAAGAAAAACCAACAACGAAAGCCCAATGAGAATAACGGGGACAACAAGGCAGTGACGCGGCGTTTGAGAACCAGACGGTGGGAATTTACCGGTGGTTGTTACACCGCGCGCCACTCCGTGGAATCTTCCAGCTCCTCTTTGAACTCTTGCAGGGGCGCTAAAGAGTTTAAAGAACTTTGTCCCTTCGCCACTGCAGAAAGTCACTGTGAGTTTACTGTCACATAAATGCCATTAACAAGTTGGAACCTGCGTAGTGTACCTGTGGGTCCATAAATAATATGTGTATAGATTACCGTCTTGTGCACACACACACATCTAATTATGCATATAATTAAAGAAATAACTCTAAAAGTAACTTCTATCTCATGTGAAGCCAATGAAACATATTTACAGACTCATCGAGAGCATCTGCCCAAGGGCACGCAAACCTTTCTTCGCCGGCTCTGAGGGAGGCGGCCGCTAATTGCTGACGCTGGCAGCTTCCTTTCAAAAATGGTTAACAGAACTCGGTATCTAAATAAGAAACTGAGGTAATTCATGCAGCTTTGTGCTTAAAACATAATAGTGTTTCTTGTTAGTTAAAAGCCTCCTGAAATTTTCCGATGCCTTTTTGATCGCCGGGCTCGTTATTTGGGCGGCGATCTCCGCAGCTGGATGAGAGGGCGCTTAAAGCGCTGCTAACAAAAGACGTCAATGCGCTGTGGCTGGAACTGCCGCCTCCAGGATTCTCCCCTTTCTTGGAAAGTTCAGAAAACATTCAGGTGTGCGACGCGAGAGGGAAAACATTCATTATTTGTGCAGAAAGAGCCAGTTTGTGACCTGGTTTGATAGCAGATAGATGAATTTGAGAAAAAGATACATTACTTAAAACACACAAACACCTGTTCTCAGCCGCAGGCTTCACGTGCATGACTGTCACTTCCACTGCATGTCAAACCCTTGGAGAAGGACGCTCCTCCTCCAGAAGGTCGTCAACCATGCTGACATGTGTATAGCCTCATGTATATGTTGGGGTGCTGGAGGATCCCCGACATAAACATCTGTCTGAGCATCCAAACCAAATGTTGGGCGTGAATCCATTTTTACAGTCCAAGGAGGCAGCAGCAGAACAGCTAAGGAGCCCACGTTCTTGCTGGGGTTCTGCAGTATTTGCAAACAGGCCGATTACATTTATGCAAATATGGCTGTGTAGAGCGCAGACAGGTAGAAATAGTCATATGGAGAAAGTGGAACAGCTTTTCCACATCTCCATCATATTCTGGAAAAATCTGTTCTGGCGACTCAGGGAGTGTTAAAATGAGCCATTTAACTCTGCGGGAACTTTAGGCTGGGCAATCACACACTGATGTGCCAGGGAAAGGATTAGAGAAAAGTAGATGGTGTAACACGAGGAGAGTCTGGTAGAGCATGTCCCGGTGAAGTCATGGGAGAGCAGAGTCAGGTTAAGCAGTCGGGGTGTCAGAACAGAGGACTCCTGGCCCCGAAGAGCAGCAGCTTGAAGGGGACCGTGACAGGCAGGGCAGGCGGTGGGCAGAGGGCATGAGACGAGGCATTTCAGCGCAGGCACCCAGCCAGGAGCAGGAGGCCTCACAGCGAGGGAGCAAGGGAAGGACACAGTAGGGCTGCCCGCCTCTGTCCTTCTGGTCTCAGACAGGTGACCTTCACTGCGGCCCTTGGCCAGCCCACTTAAAAACCAGAGTGCAAAGAAACCTGCCCCCTCCTCCCCGGTGTCCAGTGCTGGGCGAAGGTGAGAGGATCTAAAGTGCAGTGGAAGAAAGGCCAGCACAGCAGACGGTCTCCGTTTCCAGGAGAGTCACCGGTCTGCTCTCCGCAGTGTTCTGAGTAGAAGGAGCTAGTCCTGGGTTCTGCTAGACGTGGAAATAACAATTATTTCTCTTTATCTTGTCTGAAGTTTATTTTTGTAACTGATGGTGAACATAGGCATGTGTACCAAGGATCCACCCAGCTGATGCAGACGAGTGTGGTTCTGTATGATTTATCACCCCCTCAATAGGGGAGTAAAGGCGATTCTAGCCTGATCGTGTATCTCCTGAGGGCGTGGCTTTGTTTTTCCCTTCGATTCTGAGCTGTGAATATTTGTGTCTACGCTGTGTGACAGAGGCATTGCTTTTCATTTCCTGCCGTGTCTGGACCAAGAGCATTTTCACTGTTTCTGTTATGATTTTATGATACTGAAATACAACTGGAAACACACGCTTGAAATAATCTTGAATGTTGTATTCACACTTTTCACCTTTGCTCATTAATATTAGTATTTTATATGAAAAACATTAAAACACTTAGTGCGCACGGGCTGGACTGGGGATCTGTATCCAGAGGCTATAAAGAGAACGTGATTGAGTGTGTTAATTATTTTTCCACAGAAGAAAGGACTCATTTTACTGCGTAACTTCACGGATGTTTTCAGAGGTGAGGTGAAGCAGCCTCAGCGCTACTTATGTTTTCCAGCTTTATCACCCCATCAATACCCCCTTGTGGGTGGGTGGGGGAGGGGCTTTTCTCATGTGTTGCCGGAACTGTTTTCCTATCTCATCCACCTCAATGTGTTGATGTCACAAAACAGCACAATGTATATCAGAGACTGGAAAGAATCCTGGGCTTCACATGTTCTGAAAATCATAATTATAATAATTATGCATTGTCTTAAATGCTGATAAAAATAGGCTTTCGTAAAGAAGCATTTATTTCTTCAGATATATATCCCCCTTCCAAAGATCTGTTGTGTTTTTCATTTTTATTTTTAGTTATAGCGAGGTTTTTAGCTAGATGCTCATTCAATCGTTTAAAAGTCCTGCGTTAGGAGAATGAGAGTAGAACCGAAAGGAAAGGAGGACAAGGCCGGCTGTTCCACCCTGCGACCCGGGTGAGGGGAGCGAGGCTCTGCGAGCCGGGAAGGGCCGCTCCGGGGCTGCAGGTGCGGGAGCAACGCAACAGCGCGGGGAAGAGCAGCGCTTCACCGCGGCTTCTCCACTTTCTGTTTATTCTTCCAAAATGAGCTAAATTTAGGTAAATTACTTATTAATGTGGTTCTTAACCACAGAGTATTACGCTTCTGACAGTAGCCAAAAAATCAATAGCTCATTAGTCTCTCATTAGAATAGGAGAACACGGCCCGGGGAGCGTGTGCGGTGCATCATTACAAATGACAAAACCCTGAAGCTGGTCCCATTTTTATACGAGGTGTGAATAGCACCACTTCCTTCATCTGTGGGTTAATACAAATGGTTTTAAGGAAGATTTCTTCACATAACTGTCGTAAGTTAATTGCATGTTCCTCCCTGGCAGGAGCTAGTCTGAGAAGGTGACAGCAGCGGATGCCAGGACAGGAGAATGGTGACCCCCTGCCTCAGGGAGACAGGCAAAGCGCTGCGCCAGGGCCCCTGCGAGGGCTGCATGAGCGTATTTCTACAGCACGGCACCCCTGCCTTCTGCACTGTTTTCACCCCAACGGTGACAGTAATGTGTTTGTCCTTGAAGCGCGCTATTAAGAGCTATCTTTGCACATGGATGCACCTATCAATTTTACCTGTAAAGACTGATTCTACTTCTGCAGATGGTTGCTTTTCCTTCTCTCTAGATGAATGATCCTTACCTAAGAATTCCTTTCGTGAATGTGATGAAAATGTAAGCAGATGATAATGCTGTCTCTTCTCTTCTTAGAAAATAGAGTATCGCTAGCCATACATGGCCGGAAAGAGGACCGTTTCTAACCACTCCGGAGAGAATGCTTTGCAAGGTAATGGTGGGAGGAATGGGGCCCTGGGTGGCTGACTCTTGACTGTTCAGCCAGAGTAGAAGGAGACCTTCCAAAGCTGCTTCTCAAGCAGATGCCTCAGTGTCCTCCTGATAAGTGACAGAGACTATCTTAGTGGCGGGCACTGAGCCTCCCCTTCCCCACAGCCTGCCAATTATGCAGAATATGGCTCTTGTCACAGAGGTCAGACATTTAGGGTTGAATTACTTTGTCTTTTGGAAGCAGAACAAGAGACTGCCAAAGATACCTCCATACTAATCCTCCCGACCTGTCAATACATCACCTAACACGGCAAACTAAGGGCCACCTGACATTAAATGCAAACCGAGTCCTTGGGCATTAACTCAATGGTCCGGATTTACATAATATTTCCAGATGTGAATCTTGATTTGGACTTTGAATGGGGTATGAACAGTTCATGGGCATAAAAACATCAAGCTTATCAGATCAAGGATAACCGAGGTAGATGAGCCAGGTCCTCTCCAAGCAGAGAATGTAAGTCCGTGAGGAACTGGGATGGAATTAACCACCTGTGTGGTGATACGAGGCGCTGAAATGAAGAGCGGGGGTCATGAGGAGCTCAGCACATCCCACACCTACAACCTGGACTTCCGTGGCCTGTGCAGGGTGAGGGTGTGTGGGTGTCGCAGGGTCAGGTTAAGGGAAGTATGATCTTATCTGGAGCAGATTTCCCTGTGTGAGTCTTTCCTATCTTCAGAGAAAGGGAAATGACAGTCATTTCCTAAGGTGACCGAAGGAGACTCCAATGCTGTTTAAAGCCATTTAAATTTAATACCTTAGAAAATGTCTTCCTGGTTCAAAGGATCACAGCTAATGTGAAATTAGAACAGAAACAATCAAGAGTCCTCAAATTTGCTGAATTTAATTGTAAAAACAACCAGAATGGCCACACTGGCCCCAGACGGCAGGGATTTGTTAATGGTGAGAATTGGTGGGCTTAAGTGGCTCCACCGTGTATTCCATGAGCTAAGACGTGGCACGTGTACAGACCAGCTGTGGCCCTAGGTGTTTCTGGTGGGAAGGGCCGTGAGAGGGCGGGAAAATAGAGACAAAGCTGAAGTCAGGCCGAGCTTTGTTCTTCCAAAGGGAGAGCAGGAGCTGCTCCACCACTGCAGCACGTTTATTTATACATTTGAGAGGAAATGTCAGTTTTAACTCCCTGTCTAGCAACTGGTTGGCCTGGCTGGCCCCGGCCCTTTGCCTTTTTGGAGCTGAATCAGCTTGTTTATGTGGCTTGTTTTGGGCTCTCTGTGTTTTTCGGGCTGACCTTGCTTGAGCTCCACACATGTGATAAATCTTCAGCTTCTAAGGCTCTCTGCAGGCTTGGACATGCAGGGACATCATCATGTCCACCACAGCTGAAGAGCAGGACCTGTCTGTGCTACCCTGAACATGAACAGGGAGGGTACACACTTGGGAGAATCAGCCTATTAGCTCACTTTTAAAGACCTAAATATGAGAATAACATTAAAAACCTAATCTATGACCTCTCACAAAACCTTTCTCTGTCACTCAAAGACACCAGGATTTACTACCTGAGGCAAATGAGTGAAGTGAGGGAAGATGACTGTTACAGGACTGACTGAGAAACACTCGCTCTACTGAAAAGACACCATCGTGAATGGGGCCTGAGAGAGTTAAAATTATCCCAAGGTTAAACCTTTGAACCTCTTAGGATGCATCATCTTCAGAGATTAAAAGGCATTCTTTGTGTCTTGAGATAATTGAAGATTTTGAAAAGAAACAGCAGTATCTCTATAAAAATGACTTTAGTCTTTCCAAGCATTCTAAAATAGATATGTGGAATCACTCTCACACACATTTGTTTACTCTTTTTTTGCAACGATTCCACCACAAAGAATCATTAGAATATCTTTAAAAGATTACCTAAAGGAGAAAAGACATTTCCATAGGATGAATTCAAATTACTTATGCAAGACATTTTTTTAAGGCTCGGAAAAAGAAATATAGTAATTAGGTCACTGGAGAAATGAGTGTATGACAAATGAATGTCTTTTAACAAGACTTCCCATCATTGCTGATTTTCTATCATCTTGTTGTGAAGTCCAACAATGCTTTTATTCTTTGTTTTGATTAGTTTTAGCCTGTTTTCTATTATTTGATTTCAATATGTGTGAAGGTATGGACAGCTATTTTGAAGAGAACAGAAGACATTATGGTAGCCGTGGTTGATTTTCCTATTGTCTGTTTTTGAAGGCCTGTAATGCTCTTTCATTCTTTGGTTTTGACAGGTTTTTATACTAGTTTATTCATTGTGTGTGAAGGTATGGACAACTATTTCAAACAAAACAAGAGACATTGTGGTAGCCACTGTTGATTTCCTGTTGTCTTGTTCTGAAATCCTGTGTTGCTTGCATTGTTTTGTTCTGATCTGCTTTGTTCTGTTCTCTTTAAAATAAAAAAATTAAATAATAAAAAATAAAAAGACTTGCAGTTTACAATCTTGTTCAAAACAACATTTCTAAAAGGGTGATTGTGTGCATGTGAAAAGCTGTGAGTACAGTTATTTTAAATGGTAACTTCTTGTGGGCGCAGCTTCCGGGCCACGGAAGCAGAGGGGTCTCAACAGATTTTAGTGCGCAGGGCCCTGCACGGAGTCTAATGCTATGGTGTTGCTGCCTCAGCCTTGTTATGTCTTTTGAACAAAGAGCATCACATTTTCCTTTCACTCTGTATCCCACGAATCAGTTGTCTGACCTCACTTTTTAAGTGAATTATTGTGATCTCCTGTACCCCCGCCCACACGACCCCTCTTCCACAAGCCTCTGTCTCTCCTCACATTAACAGAAGAGTGATCATTCTAGAAACTAATTCCCCTGGGCAGAAAACACAGGGAGTTTCTTAATATAATTAAATAATTGCAATATGTTTTTAGCTCTATTTTATTCATGAAATTGAACTAATCTGATGGATCCCTTGTACCACTGATGGGACCCCACAAGGTCTTAATTTAAATGAAAGGTGGTGTTGGGATCGTTGAAGAAAAGAGTTTATTGCAGATTATTATTGAGTTCACTTCTCATCCTAGTGCTTAACTCTAAATATTTCTCAAGTACATGTCTTATTATGTAATCAGATTTTATGGAAAATTGTCCGTATGCATCAAAGCCAGCAGGTTGCTCCCTGGAATTGTTGACTCAGATTTGTATTCTCTGTTTTTACCAAATCAACTTAAAAGTACATAAACGCTATCATTTTCCATTTTGTCTTGTTTATTTAATATGGAACAGCTTTGCAATATATTAATTTTATATTTAAAATTGCACTAACAACATTATAACATCCCATTGTGTGGTAATGCCATTATTTATTGAGTTTTATGGTTTATTACATGTCTGGGGTATCAAAAATAATTGGTTAAAATCCATTACAAGCTCTAAGATAATACAATAAAGTAGCCATATTCCTGATAAATATTCAGGAGTCCATGTTCTTCATTTAGATACGAATCTAGTAGTGGATAAAATGGAATGAGAAAGTATTAAAATATAAATTACAAGGGAATAAACTTGTTAAAATATTTTTCAAGCATATGAGAAACATTCAAAGTCAGAAACATCCTGAATGCTACTGAGAAGTATGAAATATTAGCACAGTTAAAAATTGTTAATGGACAACAGGCTCGGTGACCAATGCCTGCAGTCCTGCCACTCAAGGAGACTCTAGTAGGAGGGTTGCGAGTTCAGGGCCAGCCTGGACGCACTAGTCACTCTCCTGTTGCTCTGACATAAATGCCCGGTGTCTGAGACATAAAAGGAAGATTTATTTTGGCTCAAGGGTGTAGAGCAGTCAGTCCATGTGTGAGCAGTTGTTTCCAAGACAGTCACGGTATGTGGAAGGATATGTTGGAAGACAGCTGCTCAACCCATGGCATCCAAGAAGCAGAGGGAGGGAGGAGCTGGGGACCAGAATGTGTCCTTCTTCTCACCCACGCAGTGCCCTACCTTCCTCAGTGAGCCCCACCCCTCACTGCCTTCAGCCATGGACTCACCCGGGATTCACCACTGATGGGTTCAGCACCTCTGCGATCCAGTCACTCGCAAAAGTCCCTCCTCTGGATACATGAGACTCTTGGGGGTATTTTAGATCCAAATCTGGGCAACCTGGGGAGACCATGCCTCCAAATAAAAATCAATCAATAAAAAATGAGCTGAGGATGTAGCTCAGTGTGATGGCCTGGGGTCCCACTCCAAGCACCAAAATGAAGTTAATACATTCTTTGGAAAGAGTAACTGTCTTAAAAACATTAACTGAGACATGGCACCAAAGACAATGATTGTATACACCCGATGTGACATGATGTATTCTTATTTCCCAAAACTCATAACCATGGTCTACTGATAAAGAGCCCTCATACAACTCTTAATCCAATGACAGTGGACAGAATACTTGAGGAATCACACACGTCCCGTGTGACTGCCGGGAGGAGACCTGGGAGCTCCCGTCTTGATCCTTCTGGACTCTGCCCCTGCTCCTTTACTCTGTGTTGGTCTTGCTGTATCTCCCTTCCCCATCAGAAAGCTTAGCCGTTAACGCAGCAGATTGTCAAGGTCACGAGAAGGCGAGGAATACTGAATACACTGAATTCTCCTTTAGTCCATAGCTTCTTTTTTTATGTCAAAGCATACTGTCTTGATTATTTATTTCTATTCACGTACTTGATTTCAGATAGTATGAGTTTTTCACCTGTATTGTTCTATTTCAAATTGTTTTGACACCTCTAAGTCTTTGGAATTTCAACCAAAATTTGAAATCAATTTTTTAAGCTTTTACAAAAATTCCCCTTGGGATTTGATTGGGACTATACTGAATTTATAGATGGATTTGGAGACATATAATGTCTTTACTATGCTAAAATGTCTGACTAATTGGCGTAGCACAACATTTCACTAATTTAGATCTTTCCTGTGTATAAGTCACATATTTTTTCACTGATGTGCTCTATAGTCTTGCTGGATTTTGATGCAAATCTAAATGATATTGTTTTTATATTTTCATTTTCCCATTGTTTGCTGCTAGCATGTAATAATGGAATTGGTTTCTGTGTTATGCATTGTGCTATTCAAACTTGGTAATACAACGGTTAGTACGAACAGATGTTTTCTTTCTATAGTTGATAGGACAATTCTGCATAAAAATCATGATATCTTGAAATAAAGACACTTTCACCTCTTCCTTTTTAATCTGTATTATTTTTCTCCCTTTCTTATTATATTGGGTACAACCTCAGGGACAGTATTTAACAGAAGTAGTGAGAATGAACACCTTTGATTCATTGCTAATCTTACTAGAAGCAATTTAATCTTTGAATATTATGGTACTAGAAGCAGTTTCTGGGTAGATGTCTTTTATCAAGTTGAGGATATTCCTTTAAAGACATATAAAATGTCTGAGATTTTATCACAGTTGCAAGCTAACAAGTTGTCCTGCTACAATTTACTGGGTGATGGCAGAATTGGGCTTCGATTCAAAGACAAAAAAATCTTAAATCCCATACACAGGTGTTACTAAGTTATCATCATTTTCTTCTACAGGTTCCCACAATGGGATGCAGAGAAACAAGTGACATCCACACTTTCAGGGGGCCTGTTAACTGAAAGCGAACTCAGAATTCAGAGAACATTTTTCAGTGGGCAGTGAGTTTCCTGAGCATTGCTTGAGAGAAAAACACCTTTATCTTTTATTAGTGTAAGGAGATAATCTTTACTTTCCAAGGATGTTTGCTGTATAAACAAGCTTGAAAACAGTCAAAACAATGAAACAAAATCCATGACACCAGGCACAGTGGCTCAGGCCTGTAATCCCCAAAATTTGAGAGACTGAGGCAGGAGGATCACTGTGAGTTTCAGGCCAGTTTAGGCTACAAAGTGAGTTCCAGGCCAGCCTGAACTGCATAGTGAAACCCTATCTCAAAAAGAAAAAAAAAAAAAAAAAAAGAAGAAAGAGAGAAAGAAAAAAATCCAGTGACTGGCCTGTAACATGCAGAATTACAAAAGACCTATCAGCATTTATCTACCTAGCAAATGCAGGCTGATCATATTTTGTGGAGATTTTCCTACTAGTGTACGAATGTATGCTGGATTTCGTCAAAGACTTTTCTGTATTTCTCATGATCACATGACTTTTTATCTGCATTCTTCTAATACAGTGTATCTAGTCAATTTTTTTACCTGTTAAAAACCTGCATTCCTGAATAAACTGCACTTGGTACTGATGAGTAATGTTTTTTTTTGTGCTAATTCTCCTGATTAATTCATTACACTTATATACATGTATTGAAACATTACACTCTACCCAATAAACATGCACGATTGTGCCAATTAAAAATAAATATTACCTTAAACGAGCTAACATAGCAACAGTGTGAAAGCAGTGAATGTCCCTGAAATGTAGGCTTCAAAACCACTAAATGATAATACTGCAAGTCCTAGTTTGCGTGTTGGTTTTTATATATTATGAAGGACCGTTACTGTGAGGTTGCGGCGAGGTTTATTTGGGCAGTTGGCGCGTGCATTTGACAGTTCCCACCCTATTGTCCTCCTCTTCCTTTTCCTTCATCCCCTCCGCCTCTCCCAGATGAACAATGATTCTTACTGTGCTTGAATTCATTTGCTAGGATGTTTTTAAACATTTTCACTTATACTGGTAAGGTGTGTATTTTTTATTTTCTTGTGCTTTTTGTTTAGGTTTGTTTACAGGTTAAATCTTGGTACTGTATGTGTGTTTGCAAGTTTTCCTTTCTGCCTTCTATTTTATTTTTTCCTTCTGTTTTCTAAAGAACTATTGGTTTCAATTATTCCTCTTCTCTTGGTTATAGTTCACCAATGAGGTTGGGCTTTTACTCATAAAAAAGCTTCAGTAGGTTTTCCTCATGGACGTCTAATTAGATTTTCAATGTTTAAAATTAATTTGTGTAACTTCTAAGATTCTGTCCACTTGAACTAAGCTGTAAAATGCTGTCATAGTGTTTCTGAACAGCCTCTTCAAATATTTTAACTTTAGACGTACGTCTTTAGAGCTGCCACCCTCTGCCATTTCCAATAGTAAACTGTTTCTTTTCTCTCTCAGTCTTTGGTCTGTCTACCCAAAAGATTATCAGGTGTTTTACAGCAACAGTTTTTGTTTTTATTTATTTTCTTCTTTTTCTGTATTCATTATTCCAATCTCCGTTATTGGCTTTTGGGTGTCATTTGCTTTTTTGTGGCATTTTGGAGTTGGCTCTTGACTAGTGCTCCTCTCTTTGTCTTTTACTAGGTTGACTGATTTGCCTAATGTAGCCTCCTTTGTTTACTTTACTAAGGATTCTTTTAGCTTCTTGAATGAAAACACTAACTTTAAAATCAGCTTTGGGATGTCTCCTGTCATTGTTTCTTCAGATAGGATTTTTAGCAGTCTGGTTCCTTTCCTCCGCAGCAGGACTCCTCCTTGTGTACACACACTGATGTGTAAACCTTGTCTGAAAGGTTTTTGAGACTGTTTTCTTGATTTCAATTATTTTCTCTAAATTTAGGATTGCAAATTTTCACTTGTTATATTTTCTCATCTATTATTTGTTGTGACAGCTAGAATCTTTCAAACCTTTCAAATGTTCATTTGTTTGTTGTAGTTTCCAATTCTAGAATTTTTTTATTAGTTTCTATGTCACTGCTGTTATCGCCTACTTATTTTTCATTTTCACATATTTTACTTTAATCCATTTAGTTCTGAGCCTCTTTTTAATAATCAATAATAGTTTTCTGTTCTTTTGCATATTTAGTATTTTGTTGTTGTAAAAAAATAGACATTGGATAATATTAAAGCAGTATTGGATTGTATTTTATTCTTCTGAGTATTTTAGCTTTGTTTTAGCAGTTGCTTAGATTGAAATTTTAGAATTGGTTCCCCCGTAGGGCGCAGCTCTGGAGGCCTCTGCTCAGTTACCTTTTAAATTTATGTGCATAGTGCATCACTGCACCCCCTTGTGTGGGGCTGCCCCGTGAACACATCACACCCCAATTCCTTTCGTTCATCCCTCGCCCCATCTCTCGTCTTCCCTCCAATCCTTGATCCCCTGCCCCTCTGAGAGAGATCTGTCTCCCTGTGTCCTGTTACCTGTCTTTTAACACACATTCTTCTGGTTTGAGCTCTTTCATCTGGCTTCCTATCGTGTTTCCAGAACGTGATGATCAGCCAATGAGTTTGACCAAGTTTGGGTTCAACTCCCAGACCCCGTAAATCTTCTGTGCTCTGCCTGTGCTCTTTGTAGGAGGCAGAAAACGTACTCAGACTTGCAACCAATTTTCAAAATTGCCTTTGCTTCCACATCTCAGCTTTCTGTTGAGGTTTCCTCTTTCTCCTGCGGGCACAGCTTTCTACTGACCTGAGCTGTGCAAAGTTATCTCAGCCTCCTATGGGGCTTTCATTCCCCAGTTCCCCCCACTAAAATATTTCTAGCTATTTGCCTTAAAATATGATACAGCATTACCACTCCAAAGCTGGGAGTTTTTGCAGCTCATTTCCACCTATACCCCCACTTTCACCCCTAGCCGAACACTTTGGCAGCAGAATTTTCAGGGTTTCATAGCTGATAACATTACTGTTTTCACCAACAAATCTGGAATTAGGGAGTGAGGAGGGGATTAGATGAAAGCAGACTCAAAGGGCCCCAGATCCATAGGAACCTGAAGGTCCTGACATTTTTCAAGAACATTTTCATAAGGGCTGAACGCTTAGGCTCAATTTCTCATGCCCCATGGTAACTGTTTCTGAGTATTTTGTTCTAAGTATTTGTGGTTGGGGCAGAATCACTGACCTCTCACCAGTATAGCTAAAAGTTCTTTCCGCTGTGCACTTTGGATCGACACTGTGTGACACTGGACTGTACTTATAGGTTAATTGGGGGGAAAAAGTTTCTTTGTTTCTTTTTGATGTGTTTCTTCCAAGGTGTTTTTTTTCCCCTGCCAAAGTGAATGTAGTTTTTAAATTCATAAAAAAATCTATCAAACGAACAACAATAACAACAACAAAAAGGTTGCAAAACAAAACGTAGAGTTTGAAGCGCATGTTCTGGGAGATGATTTAGTGGAAGCACGTTGAAGGGGAACTTGATGAGGCAGGAATTCAAGCTGAGATTGGAGATTAGAAGATGTTTGGAAGATTTCCTCCATGGACTGTGTCTTTGTTTCTAGAAAGGCTTGATAACCTAATAGAGGGACCAAAAGGGTTCTAACCCTCATTGTTTCTTTATTATTTCCCATCTTGGTTCTATCATTAGCTTTTAATTCAGCGACTTCAGGTGTTAGCGCTTCTTAATTGTTTTTGATAATGAGGTAATACTTAGGTAATCAAGGCTATGGCTTTCTCCTAAGATTCCCTTGGCTCTTGCACTTCAGTTTTGCATGTATATTGCTTTCTTCCCTATTATTCTCCAAATTTCATTATGTTTTAAACTGATTTTGGCCTAGTTTTTATTTAGGTTTTTATGATTTTTCCAACATTTCATTCACGCTCATTTAAATTTATATTTATTTATGTTCTAAATCAGACAACATGTTTTACTTTATACGTTACAAAGCTGTAGAAATCTACCATCTCTCACTGTGTGATGCTTTGTACACTGAATAAAAAGCAGAAGTTCTTTGGCACATGACAGTGGCTATGCTGTTCGGTTTCATTTCGTTAGTGTGACTTTTCATTTTCCTTTAGTCTTCATTTAATCAGTGGTTACCAGGCAGGTGTTAGGCAGAGAGCAGGCAGAGCGGGATCCTGTAAAGCACTGGATCCTCCTTCACGCTGTGTCTAAAAGCGTTTCCATCACACCCCGCATCACATTCACGGCTTTTTGTCTGTGTGAATTGGATGTTCTTTTCACCCCAGCACCATGGCTCTTACTTTATAAAATAAAATAGCTGGCATTTGTTTATTTTTATTTAAATGTGACCAATTTTACTCCCTTTTACCATTTACCTTTGGATGTGTTTTGGTCTTTTTATGCAATGTTTTTTGTTTTGCTTTTGTTTGACTATACTTGCTAATGAATCACACTTTTGCATCTTTGACTGCTGACCTAGGACATTTACGCTACTTGGTATATTCATGACAGACTCCTACATATGTGATCTTATTTCATTATTTAATTTTCTTGTCTTTTAAATCCATTATATCATCCTTGTATATCCAAGATATTTTCAATTTCTTCATGATCATTTTATTTAGAAGGTAGAATGCAGCTTCCTTTACATATTTTATGAGCAGTTGTTAATATTATGGACAATTAATGTAGATCTATACAATTCAACACAATGGTATTTTATTTCATTTATCAGAATCCAACAAAGTTATAATTTGGAACAATTTTTCTTCTTTTTCCCATTATTTCTAACTCCTCGCTATTTTTCCCTCATGGCTCGCACACTGATTGCACGTATGTGTGTGTGTGTAAGGGGCTAGCAGTTACCACATTTCTATATTAACCATGGCCTTTCCCTTTTCTTTTGAGATTATTTAATACTGATCTATCTGCTACCTGTTTTTTAATTTTATTTACATTAGTATTTTTTCTTCAGTTTACAGCTGGCATCTGTTATTAAGTTTTTAAAATGCAGTCCTCTGGAAAACCTTTCTTTCAACTTTTAATTGAAATAAGCATGAGGGCCCTAAATGACACAGAATCAAAAGAAACCACAAGCTGAAATTTTAATAACTGAGGATAACAGAGATAATTTTATCATTGTCGCAGAGAACTTTTATTAGTGACAGCACCAATGGGTCTGGGATGTCAAATAATTCCTCACTTACATGATCTTCACCTTTTAAAATAGCAGCGGTCATAAACCGTCCGTTTAATCAGGAGAAGCTGTGCCTAGGAATTTCAATCAGGCAGAAATAAACGTTTTCCTGGAGCTCTGGACACAGACTCGGCCCGGCGAGGCCGAGCACAGGGTGCTGGGTCAGGCCCAGGGCAGACGCCTCCGCACTGCAGAGCCAGGGGGCTCACGTGCATGCTGCGTACCTATACGAGTGTGTTCCTGCCTCTCTACGCTCAGGATGGGCTGCTGTGACAGGCATTTGGAAAGCACGTGTGATGCCCCGTAGAAGTCTGGCTTCTCTTGCCCTGTGTTCTTGTCTCTCTGGCTCAGTTTTTCTGCAGTTTGAAAGTGACCCGAGACCTACAGGAGCACAGATGCAGGGAATGGAAGTCTGGCTGGCCTCACTCTGCCCATCATGCCAGCAAGCTCTACTCAGGGCTGAGGAAGGGACTGGGCAAGAGGGAGCGTCTTCTGTGCCCGAATTGGGTTTGTGACCAGACTACTCCCTTGTCTTGACTTGCAAGACCTCTCCTGGATCAGTGACACCCACACCTGCCTCAGCCCTCACAATTCCCCTCCTCTCTGCCACCGTCTGATGGGAGGTAGTGTCTGTCTTCCTTTCTCTGTTTCTCTCTCTCTCTCTCTGTGTGTGTGTAATTTCAACATCCACTTTCTGATTGAGTCACATTACATAAACTTCTTGACCCTGCTGAGCCCCAAAATGTCAGAGATTAATGTCATCAAAAGTGTTCACTATTCACAAACAAGAAATAGAAAAAAATTATAAATGCTGTAGCTTCCCAGTTCCTTGATGGACGATTCTAAGTCAGGATGTGCGTGGCTCCCAAGGGTTCCCAGGAGGTTTGCACCCTGCCCTGTAGCAGTGCTCACCCCACTGATGCACAACAATGTGACACAGCTGCTGGGCTCATCCCCGTCCCTAATTGTGCCAGCTGAGACACCCTTCCTGTTAACTCCCAGCCAGCACCCAACTCCGAGTCTCAGGCTCACACTTTTGAAGAGTTCTAACTAATTAACTAATTATGTTCAAGACAGTCAACAGTCACTTTCCAAGATCAATTTAAATTTAAATAGTACTTTGGTGAAATAAACACCTTTGAAAATCCCAATTTTTTAAAAGTGGCACTGAATGCTGTGCGTCCTGTAGGAAGAGATACTACCCTTTTCAGTTTACTGTCATGGGATACGGTAAAAACCAAAAACACGGATTTGACGCTTCTTGAGTAATAATTATTGTTTCTTGTTTCGGGGACTCAACGTGGAGGTTCTGTCAGTTTCTAGGAGAGTAGGTTGGTAGGTGGGTGGGTAGGAAGAAATAGACGTATGTGTTTCCATGACATAAACCAGACTTAGAGAAATACCCACAGCTGTGAGCCCAGCTGGACTCACACTGAGACAGAATTTGGCAAAGATGCTTTGCACCATGGAATGGGACAAGCCTCACCCCAGTGAGGAGCTTCCGTGGTGCTGGGGAAAGTGGTGAGTTCAGGAGCCAATGCTTACTCACATTCAGGGCCGAAACCACCACTGCACAGCCTAAAAAGGGTCAGACTCACTCAGTCCATGAACTTCAAGTTTGCAAAATGCACAAGGGCTGTGAATCAGCACTACGATGACTTAGGTCAGGCTTTCTCCTCGCAGAACTGGCATTTATCATGCATATAAATCCAGATTACACCTCTGTTTCATTCCCAGGGTTTTCTTCCTTGATGGACTCTCACTACCACAGAGTGCTGGGACTCAGCATGCCACATCGCCCTCTGTCAATCACTTATGAAAATTGGGGCCACCTGTGGTGAAGCGCTTCCATTTGCCTGCTATGACTTTGTGACCCAATTATTTCAGCTCTAACTGAGGAGCCAAAGTACATGTTACCATCAGCCACGATTATCCTTGGCCTTCAAAGACAAGTGGCAAAGAGCATTTTATTGATATTTTCTTCTTCTGGGTTTTTCCTGGGTTAGAAGTTGCTTCAATATGTTGCATGTAGTAGTTCTATTCCACAATCCCTGTCTTCCTTGGACTTTCAGAAGCCTTTCTTCCAGTTAGGCCTGAACAGTCCCACCGTCTCCTCTGTCTGTTACCAGAAGGCGGCTCCTCAGTCACACGCTTGCAGCAGCATTAAACATCACTGGTTCAGATCAGACCACTCATGCCAGTATCACGGGCTTGATCTAACCATATGCCATTTCTAGTTTCTTTCTTCACCCTTTTGTTATTTGCATTACTGCTGACTGAACTGAGGCCCTCACACCTGCGGCGGTCACTCGACCCCTGGGACCACGGCCTCCGTGTTAGCTTTCTACTTTGCTGTGGTGGGTTCTGCTCTCAGCGTCCACCTCCATGCGCGCCTCCTCTGACCTTGCAGACACAAACCATGACGATTCCACAGTACCTCAGGGCCGCGCTCTTTCTACTTTAAACAGGAAACATAATTCCCTGAACTCTGCCAGAGAGCAACTCTGTGCACAGGTCTGGGGCAGCAGTGACTGGTGATCCTGGGCGTTGGCAACAGCCTCCACCTCCTTGTGAAGCCAGATGCTCCCTTGAAGTTTATGAAACACTATCAAGCAAAGGAGGTGCGATTCTCTCGGACAGGGAAGAGAGGGAAAGCTTTCGGGTGTAGGAAAGGTTGTGTGGTAGTTCTCAGTTTAGAATTCCCAGCTCTGTTCCAGTTTGCCCACCTTTCTTTCCACCCCACGTCTCAGGACCCCACTCTTTCCTGTTTGTCTCCTTTGAACCTCGGGAGTCTGGCAAGGGTGAGATTCGCCTGATAGCACAATGGCATCTTGTGACGTCGAGCTCTGGACCCGATGCTCCGCCCTGTCTGCTCAGCAACAACCTAGATGCTTTAGATTCTGCACCCGGGACGTGAGCCTCGCTGCACCGTTCTCACGTTAGGAGCTCTCCATGGTGGTCACGATCAGTTACTCAAATCTGCGGTCTTTTCTCTGCCCTCATCCGGAAAGCGTGCATGTAGCGCCGCATCCTCAGCGTTACTAGTCTCTTACACTTCACCTCCACCTCCACCAACTCCTGTGATTAACACACTAACTGGGATGCCACGCCCTCCCCAAGGAACCTCTGTCTGTTCTGGGGCGGACCCTAGGAAAGCATTGAAGCTTCCTATTAATGATGCTATAGACTTCTGGTCACATTGCACCAGGCTTCCAAGAACACCAGACTCCCCTCCAGTGTACACGTGTGCAAATTAACCTTTAAGAAAATTCCTGGGTGAAGAGTCTTTTGAGAACAGGGACAACTAAGATAGCAACAGCAACTACTTGAACATCAAAGTCCTATTTTCCAGTTAAGAATTTTACTCTGATTTTTGGCCTCGCCTGTTGTAGCGTCCTTGGTGGGAGTGGGGATCCCACTTCTCTCCAAGCCGGAGGCTGCACCTCCAATTTAAACCGATGAGAATTAACACAGAACTTATATTTTTAGGCTCCAAGTGCTTACGATCTGAACATGTCTAAGCTTTATAGTGACACGGTGTTATATTCATCTTCTCCGGAGGTTTTGTAGTTTCGATGATGAAGTCTGACCACGCTAGAGAGCAAACAGGACAGGCTGAAAACCTGAGACCAATTTTTGGCTCCCACCCCACCTCCCAGCTATCAAGAAGCCCCGTCTGACAGCAGCAGAGAGAGCCACTGGCTCCAGGACAGGAAGGAGGGGCTCCGGGCAGATCCGATGAGGGGCCAGGGAGGTGAACCCCCTGGAACCACTGTGCTCTCAGCTGGAAGAGCACGTGACTCTCAATGTGCAGAGGACCCCACTGCAGTCCATTAGCACAGGACTCTGCCTGCCCTTCCTGGAGCAAAAATGGGGAGCAGAGTTAGTGACCCCAGCTAGAGGAGTTGGTGCTTCCAGATGGACCAGGGAAGCCCAAGGCAGCCCTCTTTCCAGTCAGACCCATGAGCCAAAATGCAGCTTTTACTGATCTGTTTTGGAGAGAGGGACAGAGATTGGAGGTGGCAGGAGGACAAGTGAAGCGGGTATAAATCCTGGGGAAGGAAGCCGTGACCCTAGGTGCCTTTCATTCTGTTTCTCAGAAAGCTAACTGCTTTTCATTGTTGCTGTTTTGCAGAAGGACCAGGCAAAGGTTCCTGTAATGGAATTTTCCCTCATTTACCAATAATGTCAGTCTCGTCGGAGAAGTTGTTAGAAATACGAGTCCTCCTGGCTGTTCTGGGCCTGCTGAGTGACAAACTCTGAGGATGGGACCTGGAAGTCTGATTGTCACAAGCTCTCCATGCAACTGTGAGGTCACCAACAGCTGCCATGGTGAGATTGGCCTTGGCTTCACCCAGGGGTGTGGAGGAAAATGCAGCAGAACTTTAATGCTCTGTGGCCCGAAGTTTCTTTTTATGTGAGAACTTTAGGGTCTAATGGGCTCAAGAAACTACCCACTTATGTCTTTTGGTTGATGTCCCAAGGTAGGAGGTTTAGAGGCTTTTAAATTTTTCTAATCTTAACATGCCTGGAAGTTTTCTTTGCTACCAATCCTGTATACTCTTCATTTTCTTCAGTATCCATATTCTTGTTCTAGAATTTTGTTATGAATCTTTTGACTTTCTTCACTTATGATAATTCCTTTCCTGGGTTGCAACATTACCATTTATTTTTCTAATTCTGCTTCTCAACATTGTCCACCGCACAATTCCAGTTATGATTTGAATCACATTATCATAAGCAGCATTTGTATTTTTGCATGTTGAGCTCTTTTGGATTCAGTATTGGAAACTTTCGTCTTGCCTTGTCTTAATTTTATTGACAAATCCTTCAACTATTCCTAGCTCATATTTTGGGCAAAAATGAATATAATAATAGAAGGAATTTTTTCTCCACCTCATTCATACTATAGAGATATTATGGTCAGATATTATCATTCTGTGTGTTCTTATTTACAGACTGATTACTTTTATAATGTCTGGAGACCGAGTCACCTTTAATTCGGCTCTGACACAGATCCTCTGCAGGCTGAGGGTTCCTCTGGAGTTGGTAGTGGAGTGGGGAGGCTGTGGCTTGCCGGGAGCAGAGCAGAGGAAGGATGGGGCAGAGATGTGGGAGATGCCTGCTGCATTCAGCCTGGCCAGCCTGAGGCTGTGCCCACAGCTGTGCTGACACCAGCTGTCCTGCGTGGGTTTATCAGAGACCCCGCACCCCCTGCTCTACCTTGGGAGAGTCGACTTCACATCGCCCTTGGAAGAAGGAAGCAATCAAACTCCCCATAACCAAACCAGAGGACCCCTGGGGAGCAGAGCTGGAGAGGAATGAATGTGGGTACAGGGAGCCCGTGAATCCCACAGGTGCAAGTCCAGGTTCAACCCATAAGACAGAAAAGCAGCACCAGTAGTAGATGAAAGGTTCTGGTGCTGGATCCAGCTCTTTAGTGATTCTAGCAGCCAAATGGGAACTTTCTGAAGCCAAGCAACTACCCTTCATTCATTGTTCCCTACCCATCAGCCAGGGCAGGACTTGGTGATTATTTTCAGAAGTACTTAAAGAGCTGCTAACACTTTCTTTAGTCAGTGGAATGCAGAGCCAATTTGCCCAAGACCTCTAAGGTTAGCACCTGTGAGGCACCGTGTAAATATGAGAGGTGTTTTTCCCCCTCTAATCTGTATCATCCAAAGCTATCATCATGTTACTCATTTATCTTTGCCAGGGTTAAATTAATTTCCCGCGTCCTGTTGGATCACCGCACCCCTCCCTCCTTTCTGTGCAGAAGGCAGTAGACTGTGTAGAATCTGTGAGCTCACACTTGGGAGATGCTGGTGTGGGGACAGGTCTTCAGCAGTAGCATGAGCCCACACTGTCCTACTTTCCACGTCTGGGGACCAGGTATCTCTCAAATCCCTCTGCATCTCTGTCTTTCACTCTGTCAAGTGGGCACTATTTTCTTAACAAGAGTCTCAGATAACCAGTACCTCATCTTTTCTCTGTTTCTTCTTTTTCTATTACTTTATGTCTCCATAGTTTCCTTCCAACTGGGTTTTTCAGTTTTTCCTCTACTCTGTCTTCTCTCAATTTCCATTTTGGAAGTACCATCTTCTGGCTCATCCTCTCTGTATCTCTGTTCTCCCCCTCGTGCCAAAGTGGACTTTTTCTCCTTAGGAACAAAAACACCTCCATATTTTTTTTTTAAAAAATATAATACTGGGGCAATACTACCTCATGGACTGAGGATATTAACTCTGCTGTAAGTCCAGCCTATATATCTTTTTTTCTAAGCGCTTCATGGTATGCATCAGCATTTAATAGTTACTCGGTAGATTTCCATGGAAATATTCAAATGCATTAAGTACCATGTTTTGCATTTCAGCTTGGTGTAAATTCTGTTGAAACTGCTCTGTCAAGGGGCTCACGCCACCCAGCGTGCACCGCCCCGTTCATTATCCCAGTGTCTCAGTGCAGATGTGCAGGCGGATTCATTTTCCGGTGAAAGTGAACAGAAGTGAGGCTGGGACCGTCTCTTCTGATTAAAAGCACCATACAGTATTTCAGGCATCTTACAGCAAGTTCAGAACTCAGCACTGTGTTGTAGATGAGGATTGATTTTTAAATGCTGATTGCAGAATTAGAGTTATAAACTAAAAATTGAAACAGGGAACTACACCATCTTTGATCAAAAAGCACAGTGTTTCTGCTGCTTTACTTTGTGCTTTCGCACTGGTAACTACCAGGTAGAGATCAGTCTCTGCGTTGTATTCATCTCACATTTTCTCAGGGATGTTTATGCCTGATGCTACATTGAGTTCATGATTATCATTAAGTGATGGCATATTATTTAAGCAAGCACATGTATTATTTAATGAATCCCTTAATAGCCCTTTACATTTTGATATTTTCTATCATAAATGAAAGTAAATATAAAATAATGACTCATGGGAGAGATAATGTGATAAGCAACTACAATAAGAGTTTCAAAGACTTTAAGATATGGCCCAGCTAGATATATGATCCGTACAATGTGCTCTACATGACATTCTACCTCATCATGAATCTTAGAGGAAGCTAAAATGTTTTCCTTTCCCTGAATCATTTAGTAAAGATTACTGTTACGTTTTGCACTTTATATCTGTGAATCGTGCTTTGTAAAAAGGTAATTTTCAAGAAACATCATACGTCACTGGCGTGGCCCACTTATTGTCACCATGGTGACGGGTTTGTAGAGCACTTCGGTGCTTCCAGAAGGTTCCACCCTCTTTGTGTCAGGAGGCCCCCGGCACCTCTGCAGGCCATGCAGCTGCCTGTCCTGTGTGTGTCGGGCCCTGTGCTGAGGACGTGGCCTCCACTGTCACAGTAATTTCTCAGGATAACCCTGTAAGGATTCCTGTTTCGCCGCAGGGAGGAAGACACGAGGTTCAGGCCTGACCACAGGTCCAGTTCTGTAGCTCTGTAAATGAAAGCATCTGGGATTTCACCCCAAATCTGTGTGGCATCTTGACCCACGGGGGAGGGCAACTTGCCTGGGAACCAGCACTGTCACCGCGCCCATGCGCCTGGCTGCTGACTCTGGGTCCTTCAGCTAAGGGACAGCTCTGAAAAGCACTGTCTGTGGAAGACTCTAGAAAGCATCTCTCCCAAACGGTGATCGCTCGCTCACACATGGTGCCTCACACCCTATGCGCCGCTAACACTGAGACCAACCGCCCCTTCTGCAGCTTCCCAGCACCCCCAGACAGTCCCGGGGCAGGCTGTGTGATCTGGCTGTAGCACGCAGAATTTTGACAAGACTTCTATTATAAGAGAGGCTTCTCTTTCTAGGAATGATTTCCTGGCCAGCTAGAAGTCACACATTGTTAAGTCCTATCTTTCATAGCAAATTACAAGGTTGCAGGTACAACTGAAGTAAAAAAGAAGTGGTGGTAAATTATAATGAAATCTAAAGATAAAGCACTACACATCCGGCTCTAAGATCAGATCGAATTGCTGACCATGACCTTTCCATCAGGTGTGTTTAATGGCGAGAAGACAGCGTATTCATCCTGTGTGGGGAGACAATAAATGCACAGCTGTTCGTGGGCTCTCAGATTGGGAAATCAATTCATTTTCCTGCCGTTAATGTGGCCAGGGCTGCTCTGCAAATTATATGAAATTATATTTGGGGATTCACTGATCCTAAACCGTAAGTGCTTTTACCTATTTCTATAGAAATATTGATCAGTGTTTTGGGTTTTTCTGGTGGTGCGGCAGGGAGGATGAAGCGTAGCTGCCGATTCCTGAGTAGCAGCGCAGCCTAAGTGATGTGTCAGTCAGGATCTTTATCGAAGCGCAGTGGAGAGCACGCTCGGACCTTAAGGCCTTTGGTGAACATTTTCTCTGAAATCCGACATCAAAAATTAGAGACAATATTGTTCCTTTACTTACTGATAATCACGGCCCTTGTACCATGTCATGTGTGGGGGCCGTTCTGGGCTGAGGGGGATGCTGGGGCAGGACAAGCAAAGGAGACGTGCTCTGAGGGGAGGCACAAGGCACTGGAGAAGGCGGGATAGTCAGGTCCTGACTCCGGCAATGAGTTTTCCTAGGTGTTCAGAGAACATGCCCCGAAGCAATCTGGGATAAATGAATATAGAAGGGGTGTGTGTGTGTGTGTGTGTGCTGCAATAGGCTCAAAATGACAAAAATCAGGAAAATTAATCAGAAATCATAAAGAAACCCGAGCCCAAAGTGGGTAGCAGGGGTGAGGGACGTGGGTCACACCTGAAACCTGGATGCCCCTGGTCTTCGCTGTGGTGGTAGAGGACAAAGCCCAGGCTCTGGGAAGGTGAGCAGTCAGGCTGGACACCACTGGGTACAGTCCAGGTCCTACAGAGCAGCACCCTCTTCAGGAAAGTTACACTCCAGGAGGACAAACATGAGAAGTGTGGCCAGGAGGACAACCACCTCAGAAGGAGGCTGAGGCAGGAGGGTCACAAATCTGAGTCCAGCCTGGATAACTTGGTGATTTAATGAGATATTGTCAAACAAAAATTTTTAACAGGTTCCAGATGTAGCTTAACCTAAATTCTTGAGCTCAATCACTAACACTGGGAGAAACTAATTGCTCTTGAAAATAATACTTTTTTAAAATATAGTGCAACAAAAATGGTTGTTGGAGATTACATTGACTGTTTGCATTCTTCTTAAAAAATTTTATATATTTTTTATACCAGGATGCCCTATTTAAGAAGGAATAGTGTTGCATTTTTAAAAGTGGCTTGTGTCTATATTACCTTACACAAATATTTCACATTTTTCATTGATTTCTAAATATTTCCTTTTGTCTCTAATGCAAAAAGTTACTTTTAATTATAACTTCCGATTGATTTATAATGATATAAAATACTATTTGTACTTTCTTTGGTGCACAGCAAGTTATTGAATACTTTCTAATTGTTTTTTCATGGAGCTGTTTGGTTTTGTATGATTACATCACCTGGAAAAAATGACAGCTCTCTCTGTCTCTGTCTCTCTCTCTCTGTCTCTTTCTGTCTCTGTACTTCAGTTTTTTCTTTCTTTTTGTTGTTGTTCAGCACCGCTAATACTTTGTTAAAGAGTATCGGCAAAAATGTTAATCCTTATAACATTTTGTACAAATTTTAATTTTAAAAAGAATCCTTCAGAGATTTCTTCAGATATTTGATATTTAATCCATTTGTGTGCAGATGCTGCTAAGACTACTTATCATAAATAGGCGCTACGCTTCATAGAACAATTCTCAACAGCTGAAACAACCATTAGAATTTTCCTCCTTACAATTTTCAAATGGTGAATTCTAGCAGTTTGTATGTCCCAATACCGAAAATCCTCTGAATCACTAAGACAAACTACACAATTAACAAAATATTTTATTTGATATATTAATGGGATTTTTCTTCTTGAAAATTTGTGTCAGATATGTTCATGACACAAATGGTCCAGTAATATTTGCATACAGTTGAAATATAATACAGTTGTGAAAGTAAGATGGTACAGTCTTTAAATGATTCAGAAAGTGGTAGTTGATTCAACTAGGGGAGCCAGGCCCATGCTGTGAGGGGAGCCAGGTCCCTGTAGCGAGGTGAGTTCCAGCTCACCGTGCTGGCCAGGGGAGAGTTTGGGAACATCACTCCCAACGATCGAGTGCCTGCACAGCCCCCTAGCACACTGGACTAGGCTCCAGAGGTTTATCTTGAGCTTGAGTGGACCACACTCAGTGACCTTCATTCAACCAGGGGAGGCAGGCCCGTGCTGCAAGGAGAGACAGGCCTATGCTGTGAGGGGAGCCAAGGTCACGTGATTCCCAGGAGCCAAGGGCACAGGCGGTGATTTCCAACATGCCCAGTGAAAGATTCAAAATATTACTCGAAACACAGAATTATAGGAAAATGACAAAACTAAAGACCAAAATGCAATCTCAAACCTCCAGCCCATCCCAAGAAAGCTCAGGAGCCATGTACATAGAAGAAAATTCTAGTCATAAACCTGAAATGATATCAACTGAAATAAAAAAGCAAGTACGGGAAGCTATAAAGGAACTCAAATCAGAAATGATCTAGGTGAAAGAAGAAATGATAAAAGTAGTGAAAGAAATACTGGCGGCCTCTAAAGAAGACACAGCTAAAAAATTAGAGGAACAAAGCAAAAAGATAGAATCCCTGAGTGAACAGTATAACAAACAGAATGCAGGAAGCATATTCAAAGAGATATACAGGAAATCAAAAATTCTATTGAAAGTTGCCAAAGCCTCCTCAACAAAAGTGAAGATCGAACTTTAGACCTCAGCCGGGGGTTTAGTTCAGCTGTATAAGTGCATGCCTGGCAATCACGAGGTAGCAAGTTCGATCCCTGGTACAAAAAAACAAAAACAAAACTTCAGACCTCAAAGATAAGATTGCAGCTAGTGAACAGGAAAGGATAGATCTTCTAAAAATAACAAGGAATCAGGAAATAACAATTCAACAGCTGCAAGATGATGCAAAGAAAAACAATATAAGATTAATAGGGATAAATGAAAAAGAATGGGACAACACAAATGATATCAAGTGGTTATTTACAGAAGTAATAGCTGAAAATTTCCCAAATATGAGAATGGAAACTGACATAAGATTAATGAAGCATATAGAACTCCAAATAGCCATAACCAAAATAAAACTATACCTAGACATATAATAATCACTATCCCAAAAATCCAACATAAGAACAGAATATTGAAAGCTGTTGGAGAGAAAAGACAGATAACCTATGAAGGAAAACCTATCAGAATCACAGCAGACTTCTCAACACAAAAAATGAAGTCAAGAAGAGCATGGAGTGAAACATTTCAGATCCTAAAGGAAAATGACTTCCAATATATAATGTTATATATTGGTTATATATAATTATATATATATATATATATATATATATATATATAGTTATAACCATTAATGTAAATGGCCTCAATTCACCAATTAAAAGAAGCAGACTGGCCAAATGGATCAAGAAACAACATCCAACCATATTCTGTCTACAAGAAACACATCTAACTCAAAAAGAAACTCATAGACTGAAAGTCAAAGGCTGGAAAACAATACACCATGCAACAGGAACTCAAAAAAAATCAGGGTTAGCTATTCTGTTTGCAGACAATGTAAAATTCAAACCAAGAATGATCCAAAGAGATAAAGAAAGTCTCCACATACTAGTTAGGGGAAAACTTCAAGAGGAAGAGATAACAATCTTAAATATATATGCATCAAATTCCAGAGCACCCAGCTACACAAAGCAAGTATTAACAAAAATGAAAAATCAAATAAGCAATAACACAATTATAACAGGAGACCTTAACACACCTTTGACACAAACGAATAGATCAACTAGACAGAAAATCAGCAAAGAAATAACAGAACTGAATCACACCTGTGAACAAATGGACTTGATAGAGACATACAGAGTGTTCCATCCAACAACATCAGAATATACATTATTTTTAACAGTACATGGAGCATTCTCTAAAATAGACCATATACTAACCCACAGAACATATTTAAGTAAATGCAAAAGAACAGAAATTATCCCATGCATGTTATCAGATCATAGCACCATGAAACTAGAAATTAATGATAAAAGAAACTGCAAAAATCCCACAAATACATGGAAATTGAATAACGCACTCTTGAGCAATCAGTGGGTCACAGAGGAATTTAAAGAAGAAATTAAACAATATCTACAAACAAACGAAAATACAAATACAACTTACCAGAACATGTGGGATGCAATGGAAGTCCTCAGAGGAAAATTTATTGCACTGAGTTCCCAAATTAGGAAAACAGAACGAACACAAATAAACAACTGATACTAAACCTCAAACAGCTAGAAAAAGAAGAGCAAGCCAAGCCCAAAGCCAAAAGAAGGGAGGAAATTATAAAGATCACAGCAGAAATTAACTCAATAGAGACTAAGAAAACAATACAAAGAATCAATGAATCAAAGAGTTGATTCTTTGAAAGAATAAATAAAATTGATAAGCCCCTAGAAAACCTAAATAAAAAAAGGAAAGAAAAGATTCAAATTCATGCAAGATGGAATGAAAAGGGTGAAATCACTACCGACTCTGTGGAAATACAGAAGATCATCAATACCTGTTTCAAAAACCTCTACACTCATAGGTTTGATAACACAGAAGAAAAGGACAGATTCCTAGAAACATATGAGCCATCAAAGCTGGATCAATAAGATGTAAAACTGCTGAATAACCCAATTTCTATTAATGAAATTGAAAATGTAATTAAGTCCTTACCAACAAAGAAGAGCCCAGGACCAGATGGATTCACTGCAGAATTCCACAAGAAATACAAAGAATGTTGGAAACAACCAAGATGCCCAGCTACTGCAGAGTGGATGAAAAAGATGTGGTATTTTTATACAATGGAATATTACTCAGCTATAAAAAAGGATGATTTTGAGGCCTTCATAGGTAAATGGAGACAACTTGAGACTGTCCTCATTAGTGAAATAAATAAGAAACATATTTCTAAATATCACATGTGTCTCTAGTGTAAAAAATAAATAAAAACTATAAGTGCAATAAAATCAAAATGTGTAATTGTTATAGTAAAAAAGAGGAAAGAAAGGAAAATGCTCTAAGGGACATAACTGCATGTATGTTTGAGTGTGTAAAATAGATGACCATATTGCTTAATCTTTGTTGAACCTTTGAGCAGAACTGTTTGCAGTCTCACTGTTTGAATGTCTACTATGTATCCTTTCACTTTGTAACTTGAACAACTACATCCAAGATGACAATATGTAATTTATCAACTAGTGATTTCTTGGTGGGTTTTTCTCTCTTTTTTTCTTTTAGAAGTCTGTATTGTTGCTACCCTTTTTTATGTTTTGCTTTTTTTCTTCTCTTTAAATAAAATTTTAAAAATGTGTAATTGCTATTGTAAAAAAGAGCAAATAAGAAGTGCTATGAAAGATTTAACTGCATTTATATTTAAGTGTGTAGGACTGATAACCATATCTCTGAGTTCTTGTTGGATTGTTCAACAGATCTGTTTGTGGTCTCACTGCTTGAGTGTCCACTTTGAGTGCTTTAATTTTGTAACTTGAACAACTATTTCTAAAAGAACAATATGTAATTTATGAACTAGTGATTTCTTACTCTTCATCTTTTTTTTGAAGTTCTGTAATATTTCTACCCTTTTTCTGTTTTCTTCTCTTTAAATAAAAAATATTTAAAAAAAAGAAATACAAAGAAGTCTTAATGCCAACACACCTCAAACTCTTCAATGAAATTGAAAGAGAAGCAATTCTCCTGAAGTCATTCCTGAAGCAAATATTACTCTAGTACCAAAACCTGAGGAAGACCCAACTAAAAAATAGAACTACAGGCCAATATCCCTAATGAACATAGATGCAAAAATTCTTAATAAAATATTGGCAAACATGATGCAGCAAATCATCAAGAAGATTATACACCATGACCAAGTGGCATTCATCCCATGCATGCAGGGATGGTTCAACATACATCAATGTAATCCACCATATCAGTAAAACAAAAAGTAAGAATCATGTCATCATTTCTATAGATGCAGAAAAAGGTTTTGATAAGATCCAACACTCATTCATGATAAGAACCTTACAGAGAATTGGAATAGATGGTCTTTACCTCAATATGATAAAGGCCATGTATGACAAATCAAAAGCCAGCATCATATTAAATGGCCCAAAACTGAAAGCCTTTACCTTGAAATCAGGCACAAGACAAGGATGTCCCTTATCACCAATCCTATTCAACATAGTACTAGAAATACTAGCCAGAGCAATTAGACAAGAGAGAGAAATAAAAGGAATAAAGATAGGAAAAGAGGAAGTTAAATTATCATCATTTGCAGACAATATGATACTGTACATAGAAGACCCCCAAAACTCCTTTGAAAGACTCCTGGATATAATAAATAAATTCAGCAATGTAGCTGGATACAAAGTCAACATTTAAAAATCAATAGCATTCCTATACACTAACAACAAAATCACCAAGAGAGAAATAAGAGAAGCCACACCTTCACACTAGCATCGAAAAAAATGAAATACTTAGGAATTAAGCTAACAAAAGAAGCAAAGAATTTACACAGGGAAAATTATAATACCCTGAAAAAGAAATCAAAGAGGACCTCAGAAAATGGAAAGGCATCCCTCATTCATGGATAGGAAGAATAAATATTGTGAAAATGGCCTTTCTCCCAAAATTGTTATGCAGATTAAATGCAATCCCAATGAAAATACCATTAACATACCTCATAAATCTAGAGAAATCATTCCTAAAATTCATCTGGAACCAATAATGAACTAGAATATCAAAGGCAATTCTAAGCAACAAAGGCAAGGCAGGAGGCATCACAATCCCCGACTTGAAGTTATACTACAAAGCTACCATAATAAAATCAACATGGTACTGGAATAAAAACAGATCTGAAGATCAATGGAATAGATTAGAAGATATAACCACAACTACAAACACACTCAACCACCTTATCTTTGATAAAGGGGCCAAACATATTCACTGGAAGAACAATAGTCTCTTTAGTAAATGGTACTGAAAAAATTGGCTCTCCATATGCTGAAAACAAAAACTAGACCCACACCTATCACCATGTACTAAACTAAAATCGAAATGGATCAAAGATCTAAATATTAAAACAGAAACACTAAATCTGTTGGAAGACAAAGTAGGTAAAAATCTTGAAGACATAGGGGTAGGTAGAGAATTCATGAACAAGAACCAAACTGCACAGGAAATACTTCCCAGAATCAATAACTGGGATCACGTCCTATAAAGAGTTTCTGCATGTCGAAAAAAATCTCCAGCATAGTGAAAAGAAAACCTACAAACTGGGAAAAAATCTTAGTGAACTTTCCCTCAGACAAAGGACTTCTGTCTAGAATTTATAAAGAATTAAAAAAAAAATCAGACCCCCAAAATTCAAAGACACAATCCAAAAATAGGCATCTGAGATGAACAAACAGTTCTCAGATGAAGAAATACAAATGGCAAATAAATACATGAAAAAATGTTCATCATCATTAGTCATTAGAGAAATGCAAATTAAAACCACACTGAGATTCCATCTCACTTCAGAAAGAATGGCCAGGATCAACAAAACTACCAACAACAAATGCTGGAGAGGCTGTGGGGGAAAAGGAACTCTTCTGCACTGTTGATGGGAGTGTAGACTGGTGCAACCACTGTGGAGGTCAATCTGGAGATTCCTCAAAAAGCTGGGGTTGGAAGTCCCATTTGACCCAGCTATTCCACTCCTAGGCATATTCCCAGTAGAACTGAAAACATCATACCACTGTGATATATGTGCACCAATGTTTATAGTGGCACAGTTTGTAATAGCCAGATCTTGGGAACAACCCAAGTGTCCATCAACTGAGGAATGGATAAGAAAATTGTGGTAATTTTATACAATGGACTACTACTCAGCTATGAAGAATTATCACATTGAGAGATTTATAAATCAATGGATGCAACTTGAGACCATACTCATAAGTGAAATAAATCAAACTCACATGTATAAATACCGTATAGTCTCCCTAGTGTAAGAAATGTTAAGAGTACATAAGATTTTATGGTAATCATTGATCCCTGTTATATTGCTTTGAAGTCTTATAATGTTTTCATTCATTGGTTGTATTGGTTTTGTTTTGTTTCATCTTAATAATGTGATGGTATGAACAGCTACTTTGAAGAAAACAAGACAATATGGCAGCCATTGCTGATTTAATATCATCTTGCTTTGAAGTCCTAACATGCTTTTGTTCTTCTATTACATTGGTTTTGTCATGTTGTGTATTATTGGATTTTAATATGTATGATACTATAAACAAAATTTTTATGGAAAATGAGATATTATAGTAGCCATTGTTCATTTTCTGTTATTTGGTTCAGAATGCCTTGAAATACTTTCATTCTTGGTTTTATTCTATTTTGTTATGTTTGATATTATTGTGTGTGGAGCTAAGCTCAACTATTTCAAAGAAAGAAAGACATTATGGTAGCCACTGTTAATATCCAATTGTCTTGTTGTGAAGTGTTGTGTTGCTTATATTGTTCTGTTCTGATCTGCTTTGTTCTGGCCTCTTTTGTTTTATTCTTTGTAAAATTAAAGAAAGAAACTGGTAGTTTTCTATTTTTGGAAACAGAAACAGATGAAAGAATTTAAACATTCTTTTAAACATTTAGAGAAGCCACCTGCAGAGTAGTGGGTCCTGTTTTCCATTTGGAGGGGAGACAGCCATGTCACTATGTATAATATCTTGGGTCTACACAAACCTTCTGTCTCTCTGTGTACCTATTCTGACCCTGTGTGTTCTTTAGTAATTTGTCTCTCACTGCTGTATTTTATCATGCAGAGTTGTTAATAATCCATTCTATTATTTGCATTTTATTTATTATTATACATTTCCTATCATTTTCACTTTTTCTAATTTGTTAATTCACAGCTTCTCTCTGTATTACTACACAATATCTGTATTACTAATTATTTGAAAGAGTTAGCTTATAAAAGTATAATAGAAATAATAGATATTGTAAAAGTGAAAGGGAAGGAAAGTGCTCTAAAGGATATAATGGTATGTATAGTGTGTAAGATAGATGACCATATTACTGAGCTTTTGTTAGATCATTGAACAGAAGAGTTTGTACTGTCAATGTCTGAGTGTCTAGCCACTTTTCATGCTTTGATTTTGTAACTTTAACAACTATTGTTAAGTTGACTATGTAATGTACCAACTACCGATTTTCTGATGTTAATTTTTTTTGAACTCTGTATTTTACTTTTCTTCTTGTTTTTTTCTATTTTATATTTTTTAAAATTTTCTTTCCTTTCTTAAAATAAAAAATTTTTAAATTAGATTGTACTTAGATATTTTGAACTTTTCCTGGTGTTCTTTGGTTCACTTACTTGCAAAGTTACTTTTAATTCCTCTGTCCTTTTATAAAGCTTTATTGTATATGTAATTGACACAAAAATGATTACAGATCCCTGAGGAACTGTGGGGTACGTCCATTTGTATGTGTGTTGTAGAATAGAAGTTACTGGAGTTCAAGAGTTTGGTGGTGGAAAACTAATCTCAGCTCATTCTCCCTCCACCAACATCTCTTGTCTTTTTCTCTGATTGTCTTATTTTGGCTCAGTAGTGTAACATAATGAAACCATTACTCAAATTTTCCTTTTTTTAAGTAAAATCTTGTTCATTCTCTTTTCAAGATTTCTGAGTTTTTTGTGGCAGGAAGCTAGGGGATTTTGTTTTCTTCTTAAATCCAACCTCAGAGACCTTTTATTTTAATTGGCTGGTTTCATATTTTGATTATGTGCAGGAACTGGTTTCCAAGTTTCTTCTTAACTCCCCTCTTCAATCTTAAAAAAGAATTTAATTTTCTTCCTCTTTCACTTTCCCAAATGCAAGTGCAAATGGTGAAAACGAGAAAGATTTCCCATTTTACCCCATCAAACACTTTTGTTTCTCTCTAGCTTTCTCCTTTGACATGTGAGAAGTTCTTTATTGTTTCAGGGAGAAAATAAAGTACATAATTGGTACCTATAATGGTGCATTTTCTTATTTTATCTTTCTTGGTTTACATTTGGACTGCATGCTTTTTACCTCAAAGACACTGGATTCTGCATTGTTCTGACTTGGTTCTTTGTGTGACAATAGGTACTTCAGACCGTCAACCACATAGAGACTGTTTGTTAGAAGAAAGGGAATTATTGAAAAAGTGCAGCGTTTAACACCTGTTGATTCTGAAGCTGCGCTGAGAAGTTCGTTTTAATTCAAAGCAAAACTGAACATGGTGTGAAGAGGGAGCCTGTGATGGTTGTGGAGACGGAGACTCCTGCTTCTCATTCTTATTAACTTCTCACCCAGCTCAGTGCTTAGAACCTCGTAAGCAACAAGCGATAAATGTTAAGTGAAGATACCGCACTGCAGGAGACAACTCACACTCCACCAGCAATCTAAAGAGTCAGATAACAACATGAACCATGTTGTATCTGGAATGACATGAGGGAAAGATTAGTGAAATGACGTGAGAAATCCTACATGTTGCACATAACAAGGGTCCCAGGGACTGAACACATCATCTAAAAATGTCCCTTTCCAACTGCAGTTGATATTTCTTCATGGTGGCTCTTTGATGTGGCTTCTATACCATCAAGATTTGTTCTGAGTCCTACGCAGGACAGATCTTCCAAGGAGGAAGCAAAAATTCCTAACCTTTTCCGGGTATTGACGCCTGAATCATACATTCATTCCAGCAGAAGACTGATCCAGGGCCCGCTGTCCTGACTCCTTGCTGCCCTAGCCTAGAAAAGGTCACCTAGCACACACAGCAGTCATCAACCAAGGCACACACAAATCCATCTTAATCCAAGAATGCTGAAGAAATTACCGATTTCCTTAAGGCCCCTTATAATAACATTAATGAGGTAGAATTATTCCCCAAACCTAGACGGGACAGAACACTTTTGCTTAGCATAATCCATGTCTTTTGTCTAGGAGTTAGACATGAATTCTGATAAAATAGTTGAGTAACTTTTTGATGGAACAAAATGAGATTAAGAAATTTTGGAAAACTGAAGTCAATTATCCATCTGATAAAATTCTAAAAAAAATATTTAACAGAAAATATGTTGTTGAATCTAATAATAATTATTGAATGTTTTCCTACAAATGTCTCTTTCCAGGAGAGAAAACTTTGATTAGTCCTTTCTGAGGAGCCTCTCAGGTCATGAATATCACTGTGAATTATGTTCTTGATCCATTTGTCTAAGATGTTTGATTAACTGTTCAACAAATCTAGCAAAACATCAGCAAAAATACCAGCAAATCTAGATAAAACCACCCTTTTCTCAGGACAGTGGCTGGTATGTGAATGCTCTGGTCAGTCCATCTTAAGGACCTAAGGATTACTGCTCGGGTGATTGAATGGATTGGTGAGCCCAAAGTTAATTACAGCTGATGCATTGAGAAATTGTGGGGGCCGGGGCCAGTTTGTCCTCAAAAGAAACCAGGAGCGATTCTAGCAGAAGGCAGGGGAGCAGTTTCCTAGTGGCAGGAAGGGATTCTCTTCACCTTGCCCTGGTTCTGTGTCACAGAAGGTGGAGTGTGGGGCCGGGGAACCCACAGCTCCTATTTGAACTCTGCCTTGGACTTGGGAGCCTGACAACTGTTCTTTGGGAACCTGGACCAGCCACTCAACTGGGGGCAACAAAACAAACAAGAAAACCACTCCTTAGCTTCATGGACCAGCGGAAGGAAGACAAGCCGGTGGAGGAACCCCAGAATATCTCTTTCCCTTTCTCCTACTTCCCCCTCACAGAACAGACTCGTGAGAGGGGAAATTCCACCATTATCGAGGGAAAACAAAACAACACCAAAAAACGCCCTAAAAATTTTTTTTTGAAAAATTCGAACTGAACAGATTTTAAAAGATCGCCCAGTTCAACAGCCTTCTCTTTCCTTCCTGTTTGTCATGTTTTTCAAACAGCAGTAGGAGAGAATTTGGAGATTTAGATTTTAATTATTTAAGTAACTCCTAATATATTTCATTATTTTAAAAAAGTTATTTGCCCTTGCAGGAATTATGTAGGGGTGAACCTGATGTATGCCAGGCCTCATTCACAAGTATGAGCCTGGCCAATTAACAGAACAGGTATTATGAGAAAAGTCGGATATCTTTTAAAAATGACTGTGTTGGGCATGGTAGCATATACCTACAATCCCAGGATTCAGGAGGCTGAGGCAGGAGGACTGCTGTGAGTTTGAGGAGAGTCTGGGGAACATAGTGAGTTCAAGGCCACCCTGACTACATAGCAAGGCTCTTTCTCAAAATCCAAGAAGAAGCCGGCTAGTTGCGTGGATACCCATAGTCACAGAGACTGGGGTGGGTGAGGCAGGGGATCACCCATTGGAGGCATCCTGAACAAACTAGTAAGACCCCACCCCAAAATAAAAGAAGACTATGCTCAGCTGCAAAAAAAAAAAGTTAATCACGCAAACATTGTATTGAAGTAGTTCGTAAAGCGGATACCAGTTTTGTCTTGGTGGTGTGGGTCACTGCTGAGAATTGAACCCAGACCTCCTGTGTGCTCAGAACATGGTCTGCACTGAGACGCCAGCAGCTGACCCTGAGCCAGGGAATATTACTGAGAAGGGAAGCATGTCTGCCCACCTACTGACTTCATGACCTCAGGTCCACTGACAAACAGCTGAGCATAGGATCTTTGGCACCTCACAGAGAAGACTATATAGGAACATTTCTCTCACTTTCATGTTCCCTGATGTACTTATTCATGAATATCCCTTTTCCAGTCACCTAAGAAATGCCATCAAGTACATAAACCCAACAGAAGCCTGAGTTTAATCACCTGACTTGTTATTCTCTATTAATTCAAAACCTGAGCATTATTTTCTTTATTTGTCCAATCCTAAAGCAAAGTTCTACATGTAGGTTAGTTATTCTGCTGGTGTAGGGTTGAAGGGTGAGTGGGTCAGTGGGTGGGTGGGTGGAAGAGGGGCGGGTGCTCATATTTCGTTGCCATCTCGGAGTGAAGGAGAGAGAGCGGTTGATTCCGAGTCTCAGACATGGACTGTACCATTATGAGGTCAGGTAGGCTCTGGGTGGCTCTTTCCAATAAAGAAAAGCATTTCTAAGTTTATCTGTCTCACTACAACAGGTTAATACTGCACCATTCACTCTTTGCATCTAATAACAATTTTTAAAAGACTGCTCTTTGTTTAGAAGACAGTGCAGCACTGGTTGTTCATGATTCTTCATGATCTCCCAGAGAGGCAGTATATTTTCCAGGGCTGGAGAACTCATAATTTAACCTGGCTGCCTCTGTCAAACTCAACTTGAAGGAGGCACTGTGAAAATAAGGTCTATATTTCACATAATATTTATAATACATATATTTCAAGGACCACAATTATCAAACCCAAACTACTTCACTTAAAAGAAAACCAAATCATTGCACAGAACCTATATTCTATAATCTTTATTCCATGTCATTAGACGCAGGCGGCTCAGTGTGAAATGCATTCGAGACCCTCAAGATTCTGTGGTAAAGACTGACAAAAGACAGTCTGAGGACGGTAAATTAAACACGGTCTGCAATGAAAACATGATCTGCTGTATTTAAAGGTTATTTAAATTACTGAACCATTTCTCCGAAAGGATGCCTTTGTGCCCTGTACGAGAAAACTTGAAGCAACACGTATGTTTATAGTTAAACTTTGAGTCACTGTTGTTACAGCACTTCAAGTTGCACCCTAATTATTATTTTCCTGTTGATATTAGGTATAATTGTAATTTAAATGCTTATAATAATTGAAACTGATTCAATGAAATAAATGAAGTCTGCTGCTATGCAAATTACTAGGTCAAACGTCTCTCTTGCACTATCACATAGTGCTTCTTAAATGAACAGAAGAACATAATCTAAAATGTATGAAGTCCAGTTCTTTTTAGCTGAAGATTCGCTGTCAAAAAATTTGTATCAATCAAATATTTATCAAACATCAAAAAAGAACTCAAAACAAAAAATCTAAAATATTTTCCAAGAATTTCAATCATCAAATGTTGTTCCAAAAATGTCTTCAAAATAAAACCAATAGCAGAGCTATAATTGATGTTCATATATAAGAAAATTTATAAATATTCAAAATGAGTTAATATGATAAAAACTAAACATTTGCTACTGAATAATATTTAATATACAGTAAATAAAAGTTATTGAATATTTATACAAGCAATAACTAGAAAGTTAAGTATCTATGTCGTAAATGTAAGAAAAGAAAACTGGAATAAGCTACCTCTGTGGTGCGCATTTGTAACCCCAGCACTCTGGGAGGCTGAGGCATGAGTTTCTTAAATTTGAGCTCAGCATGGGCCGTTACCACAGCCACAAAATAAATACAAAAAGGACAAGAGAATTACCCCAGTGCTAAAGCCTTGGGTTCATTTCCTGTGACTACAAAGAAAATTCTATTCAAAAATTAAAAATGTAGAGTAAACTGACCGAAAATGGTAACTAAGATAAGAACAGGGGATAATGACCTAGAAAAAAAATACGACAATAAGTAAGGGGGGAGAAAAGGTAGAGTTTGTCACCTAGTGGGGAGAAGTATTTTCCTTCCTAGACCGTGAAGACAGAGCGGCTTCCCATGAAATTATACCCCTCTCCAAAGGAAGGCAGGCAGGTGGGCCGGGGGCAGCGGGCCACCGAAAGAAGAAGTTTGCAAGAGACCAGAGTGAAGCGGCTGCTCACACAGCTCCTGACGGGGGAAGCTCTCAGGATCCGGAGCAGACGGGGAAGCCCGGACGAGTCCGAACTGTCTGATGCAAAGCGGTGCCGCTGAGATTTGAGGCTCAGGTTCACCCCTACCTGCGGTAGGAAGGAAGCAGAGCGCACAGAGAAAATGCCAAATCCTGCCAAAGACCTCCCTCAGTTATTGTGCATGAGGAGGTGACATGAGGCCAGAGAGAACCCTAAGAGTGCAAGGTGCTCACAGGACCGAGGACAGCACCAGTTCCCACAAGACACACTAGACAACGTCAAGATTCACGGGACAGTGGGCGGTGCATAGAAATGTATCTTGTCTCAGTAGTGGAAAATAGCTACCTCTAGGGTAGGTGTTGCTCTGATCTCTCTAAAATAATGCATGTAAGACTCAAAAGGAAAGAAAGCCAGCTTTCCAAGGAACCTCATGACAGAACATAGGTCAAGCGTATTGCGAGAATCCAAAAATACCCAGCACTTCTCAGCAAATTCACTATGTGTGGTACCAACAAATGTCACCAAACATGCAAAGCACGTGTTGGCTGAGCATTTCTAGACAAACAGAATCTGCAGAAAGAAATAAATTATGCAAGGAGTTTGCTAGACAGCAGCCCAGGTGGACAGCGGCCGTTTGCGCGCTCTAGAGCCAGAAGACCCAGCGGCTGCTCGGTCCAGAGGCGTCAAGAACGCAGAGCCAGCTGGAGACGGAACGGCTAGAAGGTTCCCGGGAGGGCAGGTGAGAGTCCCTGCTGAAAGCCTGAGGAGCCCGTGTCTGGTGTGCACAGCGGGCTGCAGTGGCGGAAGGCGCCCTTCAAACACGACGGAGCTTAGCTTTCTCCTTCCCCTTTCACTCTGTCCAGGGTGCGAGACTCCTGGATGGCACCGACCACGGTCGGTGTGGGTCTCCCCAGCCCTGCGTGTGCTGGCCAGCACGCCGGTCATCTAAGATGACGCCCAGGGACACACCCAGAAAGGTGTCTTACCAATCAGCTAGTGTCTCGAGATCCAGTTAAACTGACAACGCAGTTAATGCTCACAGGACATGAGGGCTTTTTTTTTTTTGTATCAGGAATCAAACTTGGGGCCTTGGGCTCCCCAGGCAGGTGCTGTGCTGCTGAGCTGCATCCCCAGCCAAAGGACGTGAGCCTCAGTGAAGATAATAATATGTCAAAACCAACCCAGGACACACTTGTATGTTAGAATCAGCACAGAAGCTTTTAAAACTTGCCATAATGATATTCCATATTTTCAGGATAAAATATACATACAATTAAATTTGCAGTTAAAGATTTTCCCACAAAGAAAATCCAAACACATGTGACTTCATGGGTGAATTCTACCAAACAACTGAGGAGAAGTATCAATTCTAAACAAATTATTTGGAAAACTGAAGAGGACAGATAGTTTCCAGGACCTTTTTGACTCTATTATTTCTCTAATATCAAATCTAGACAAAAACATTACAAGAAGGGAAGACTGCAAACCTCCATCTCTATGAGTTTAGATCAAATTCAAAACAAAATTAACTGAGCCCAGTGATTTATAAAAAGAATAAAACCCCGACCAAATCGAGTCTGTGTTGGAAATGCAATGCTAACACTTGAAAATTAATCAAAGTAACTCATTTTGAAAGATTTTAAAATGAAAAAATGTTATCAATAAATGTAGAAAAGTACATTTGACAAACTCTTCACTTCATTCCCGCTTTTAAAATCTCAGCCAAAAAAATTCTTAAATGAATAAATAGCATCTATGAAAGAAACTATAGCTAATATCATATCTAATCATAACAAATCGAATGCATGTCTCCTAAATCTCGCACAAGAGTACGATGCTGACCCTTATTTCTCCCATCCGTCATCGCACTGGAGGCGCAGCCACAGCAAACACTGGGGGAAATGAAAGTATCTGCACTGGAAACAGGAAGCAAACCTGCCTTGATTTCTAAACAGCCCGATTCCCTACACAGAAAATGTGATGAGCTTTAGAGATAAAGCCACAAGGATGTGTAAAGGAATTTTTAACTTTTGAAAGGTATTAAATAAGACACAAAATGTGAATGTTATTTCTATATCTAGCAATGCAACTGTTAACAAAGGAAATGATGGTGTAAATGTGAGATCGCTGAGTTCCCTGAATGGAGTCAGGAGAAAAGTTCATGAAAGTTACTATAGAGGACGTCGTTTTCACTGGTATCCTTGAGAATATAGACAAAAATAACTGCTTATGAATAACGTAGATTACTTTAAGCATGTAGGGGTTGGCTATTCTGGTACTGACTTACATGCATATCAAGTGAGAAACATGCAAGATGAGTTTGGAGTATTTTGTGATGCCTGAAAGCAAGAAAACGCACAAAAAGGAAATGAAAAAGGATTGATGATGAAGACATGTCAAAGAATACAGGAACCAACTGGCATAGCTCCCAATGACTACAGCAGGAAGAAGTTGTGTAATAAAGTAAATAAAGTAAGATGACTTTACAGCATAGGGCACCAACGCTAACTTCACAGTTCTGATAATGGTCCATAGTTAAGAAAAATGTTAGCTTTAAAAGAATCTGGTTGAAAGATAGATCAATACAGTTGCTCTATACTTTTAACTTTTCTGACCAGGCATGGTGACACATGCTTATAGTCCCAGCACTCAGGAGGCAGAGGCAGGAGGATCACTGTGAGTTCAAGGCCAGCCTGAGCTACAAAGTGAGTTCGTCAGCCTGAACTGAACTGCACAGAGAAACACTGTCATATATATATATATATATATATATATATATATATGAATTTTTCTGTAAATAAACTACAGCAAAATACTCTCCAAAATATAGAATTCTCAGAAATATATATAATCAAGTTATTGGGTTTTCTGTTTAAAGACTACCAGAAACTAATGAAAATGAACAAAGATCTAGGCAGAGAGCTGTACCTTGTTTATGGATTAGGAGACTCAATAGTATTTAGATTCCATCTTTCCCCAATTTGATCCATAAATTCAAACAATTTCAACCAAAATTTCAACATGCTTAATTGTAGATATTTACATTATTTGATTTTTAGAGAATGGCAAATACAAGGAGAGCTGAGTTGAAATAATTTTGTAAAAAAGAAGAAAGTTGGGAGCTTCACGTTATTTCAAGACTTCCCAAATCTGCACTAATGAGGCAAAGTAATACTGCAAAGACATATAAATGAAACACAATAGAGCAGTCAAGGACAGTTGCCTGGTTTTTCTCTCTTTTTTAACAAAAAAATAGACAGCTCAATGGATAAAGAATAGCCTCAGCTAACAATGCTTGAAATATTGAACACTGATTTATAAACAGTGACCCTTGGCACTGTCTCCTATCCTATCAGAACTGACTCAATAAGCACTGGAGCTCTAAATAAGGCTCAGTCCTCATGTTGATCAAAGCAGGAGAAAATCTGCAGAAGTTTGATTAGGTATTTTTACAAAAGATTTCAAAATATGTTGGATAAAATAACAAAATAACAAATTAGACATTAGTAAAAGATTTTTAAAGCAGAGAATTACAAGCCATTGGAACACTGAAAATCCTACTTCAGCTAAAGACATATAAATAACACGTGAATCTCAACAATAAAGAAGTGACCCAATAAAAATGAAAAATCTAAATGAACTGATCACCAAAGAATGGAAAAATGCATGTAGAGGGTTAAAAATATCAGTAATTACTAGAGAATGGCAAGTTAAAAACAAAATTATATACAGCTATATACATTTTCAAATTGCTAAAGTAAGTGACAATCTTCAGTGGTAGAGAGGATTATAGGGAAGTGGGTCTCTTATCCACTGGTGTCTAGGATGTAAAATATTCAAACCATTTAGAAAACAGTTTAGCCAATTCTTATGGCTTCAGAAGTGCACATGACATAACTTAACTTTCCTAGTTGTAGAAATTTACCCGCATGAATAGAAAGGTTATGCTGACAGAAAATATCACCCATGACTAGTTAGCATCTTTACTCATAATCACCAAAAATTAAAAACAAAAAAAAATACCTTCCAGAAGTGAATGGATAAACATTTTTTAAAATTCCTGAAAATGTTGGGAGAATCTGGAATTGAATACATATTGTTTAAATGTGTTCATTCTACAGATGTATAAAATGACCTTATCCAAGACAGTGAGTAAAGAAGAAAAAATGTAACACAAATATGCTTAGAAAACTGTTTTGTCCAGATACAGTGAACCAAAGAAGAAAAGCACCATGTATATGATGGTTTCTAGCTCTCTTCAAATGCGTCAAAAGATAGGGGAAGACTAAGAAGCCAACAGAAAGGAGACAGAAGACGGGTGAGTATCTTCACCAGCTTATGTTGCCATCGCAAGATGCTCTAGACCAGGGAGTCTACACACAAAGACATGTTTTCTAACAGTTCCGGGGTCTCTCAGTCTGATGAGTCAGCCGCACGGTGAGGTTCCTGTGGGGTTCCTCTCCCGGGTTGGAAATAGCCACTTCCTGTTTTATCCTCCATGGGAGGAAGAGGGTGGGTGAGCGCCTTATGGCCTCTTTCTGATGGGCCCTGATCACATTCACGAGGCCCCATGCTCCTGACCTGAAGCATGCTGAAGGCTCCATCTGCAAACACCATCAGCTGGGAGTTAAGAATTCGATATATGAATTTGGTGTTAACAGAATCAGTCCACTGCAATGACTATATTTGGTTCCTATATTTGATCTTGGAACATGAAGACACATTGGTAAAACACTGGTAAAATTTACATAAAGTCTGTACTTTAGTTAATTGTGCAGTACAAATAATGATTTCTTAGCTGTGAAAAATGTCCCATGCTGATGCAGGGCGCTAACATTCAGAAAGCTGAGAGAACGGAGTCTGGACAGCAGCTTAGAGTAGGTTGGCGAAGGATTCATTTATCTATTGGTTTTCAGTTCATAGCGATGAATGAACAAGCCCGTTTTTCTATCCTGGAGCAAACAGGGAGAGAAAGCTTCGGTAGGAAGATGACGGGATGATTACTGTCCATTTGCTTGTTTGTTTGCTGGTTTGTTTTAAAGACAGGCAACAGAGACACAGGCCATTCAATGAAACAGCTGCTGAGAATTTACTCTGTATTCAATTACGACCAAGCCACAGCCTTTACAATGGAGTGGGTGGACGTTAAAGAGTCCTGGTAACAATAACACAGAACTATTTCTCGTCTAGATCTTAACAGGATGTTTTTTATTTTGATACAAAGTTCTTATAAATTATAACATTGAGACAGAGATTGTAGAAATGCAGCTCAATGACAATATAATTACTGAGAATTTATGCTTGATAAGGAATCCTGCTTATGAAGTGTCCCTGAAATCATCCCCTGTTTTCAACTGCTCACACAGCTCAGCTGCTTCTTGTGGCATTATCGGTTCTCCTTCCCCTCCAGGGAGTTGCTCTTTATCCACTTGCTGAGTTTTTGACAGATCGGCTCTTCCTAGGTCCCTGTCCCTAGGTTTTCACTCAGGCAAGACAAAGGACTGTGCCTCCCTTGATACCTACTTCCTGACCCAAGAGTTCCTCCCAGCACTTTTCTCCAAGGCAATTAAAAGGAGGGCACAGTTTTTTCCATGCATTGTGACTGAGAAGCAAATGACCTCAGTCCTGGTGGCGGTCATGTCTCCAAATCTGTGAGGTGACTTAAGAAGAGAAGCCAAGTTGAGTGGCAGAAAGAAGAGAGTCGGAAAGAGCGTGGTGATTGCTGGGTCTGAGTTTGCTCATGTGCAGACCCTGAAGCCAGGATGGCGAGTGTGACTGGTTCATTTGGAAAGTCACAGACATTCACATATGGAATGTGGCAATTAGATCAATAAGAAAATCCATAAGGATAAATCACCAGTTGCAGTTCAGTGGTAAAAAAAATCCTCTGGATTCTATCTGCAGTATTACAAATAATAATAATAATAATAATAATAATAATAATAATAAAAACTTCACCAAACTAGTCACCACTGTGGATCTAGGATGCCACATTTTTTAACATAAAATGCTGAAAATATATTTCTTGAACCAGAATGCATGTGTTAGTATTTGGAGAGCAGTATGTCTGGGTTCCTCACAAACAAGACTGCTTGTGTAAATGGCATCAGGAAAAGGAGGTTCAGCCGCTGGATTCCAAATGTCACGGCCTCACACCTGGCAGGGAACATCCATCACTGTAAGAAGAAATGTGTGTCCTGGCCCCAAGAACCTGGCTCACTGAATCCAGGGGCCCTGTGGATCCTTTAGCGTCTCTCTCTCTCCTTCCCCTCCCCCCAATACAAATACATCTCCCCGTAGTTGGTAGGTGCTGTGTGTCTGGCATCAGCTGGGGTTTTAGATGCTGTATCTCCATGTGGCAATTAAGCTTGTCGGTGTAATTGGCTTGGGAACCCCCAGGAAATTAGTGAAGAACACTTCCAGATGTGTGTGAGAGGGTCATGGAGGCATGACCTCAGGCACTGTGTGTGCTCCCTGATCCTTTCTTCCCTGATGCTCTTCCCCTTCTCTGCCTCCTCACTACCACAGGTAAGCTGCGTTCCTCTGCGCTGGCTTTCTCCATGATGCTTCACCTTGGTGCCAGTCAACCATGGACTGAATCTCTTGAAACGGTGAGCCAAATAAGCCATTTCCTGTTTTAAATTGTAGGTCTCAGATATTTGGTCCCAGCAACAGAAAAACTGACTAATAAACTCATTTGACCTTCAAAGAATATTGACTAGTTGGTAAGTGTTCCAACTTTATAAGCCAGATAGTGCTACTCCTGTTCCCTTGAAGAGAGAATTCTTACACAAGTGCATGTGATGATTTCTAGTAGGTAGGTATTGATTAATTAGTGTTATAGTTCAGATCTAAGATGTCTCCAAAAATTTCATTATTTGGAAGCTGATTGGATAATCTGGCTGCTGGTGACCAGTTGAGTAATCCTTAGATTTATGAGGTCATGAACGAATGTGGTTTTAGGAGGTGGGCATGGTTTGGCACAGGCTCTGAGGGGATGACCTGGAAGGGTGCTCTCTTCTCCCCAGCTCCTCCTCCCTCTCTGTTTCTGGCTGGGACGGGTTGAGCAGCTTCCCTCTGCTATGCCCTATCACCATGTCACGTCTGTCTCAGATCCACTCAACCATGGACTGTCCCACTGGGAACTGTGAGCCAAATAAACCTCTTTCAATTGAGGATGCTGGGTATGTACCCCCATGGTGGAACAGTGACCAATACAGCTGGATTTAAAGTTTTGAACAGTGACAAATAGGATTTAGAGTTTTGAGTAAATTTTCTTATGTGTCAGCATTTTCTACCACATTCCTTTATAATTTACTTTGATTCTGCTTTTTTATACAATTTTTCTTTCTTTCCCAGAAGCACTCTTCTGCATCTCCTCTTCTGCTTTTGATATTCCTTGCTTTACACAAAGTATATGATAAAGAACACTCCTTTTATTTCCCAAAGAAGCTCACATTTGAAAGAGGTCTATTTTACTAACACCCATTTATAGTAAGACACATAACTGAAGTATTCGCAGCTTTTTCTTTCTGAGTTGGAATGAGCCCTCTGAAGAATCTTCCTTATGCATCAAGTAAACTCATCAAGCTGGAAGCCCTTTATGAATTGGCAGTTGCTATGAAGATTAATGGCTAAGAACTAGGAAAAGGGCACATACGTCAGTGCAGATGCGGTGAGAGAAGCAGTAAGACCAGGTTTGAATGGCCCCATTTTGGATACGGGACAGCTTCCAAACAAACTATAGAGAAAGGCACAGAGCCTGCAAAGAGAAGAGGGGGTTTGTGATTGTTGGGCTTGAAATGGGTCTGCCAAAGTGACTTAGAAAACCACTGAGCAAGTAGTTCATCCATCCTCATCTTCAGCCTACACACACATTTCATGCTCTGCAGTTTCCCAGTAAATGCTTTAGTTAATCACCCACTAATTATAACATCACTGAATGGCTACACTGAGGCAACCATATAATTGTGGAGCAAAGATCTCTGAGCAATTACAAGGCTGAGCATATTGGTTGATTACGATAAATCCCCAGCTCATTGTTGATGTTTGTCACCTGCTTAATGTTGCTAATCTCCAGATGCATGTGATAAGCCAGGTGCACCATCTCTTTCCAGAGGCTTTGGAAAGAAAACCCAATCTAAAGGTTTACCTGTTAGCTTGACTGGACTAAGTGATTCCTGGAAAGGTTACTGGTTCACAGAGGAACTCCACTCACTGGTGGATTAATCCACTGATGTTCAGAGCTCAATGAACACGGTGAGGAGGTGGAGCCCAGTGGGAGACTGGGGACCGGGGGCACAGCTGTAGAGTCCTCTTCTGTTTTCTGCTCCAGGCCTCCATGAACTAAACTGCTTGGCTTTGCCATATTTTCCACCATGATATTCCTATGTTGGAGCCAGTTGATTATGGACTGAATCCTCTGAAGCTATGAACCCAAAATAAATTGCTTCTCCTTTAAATTAGAAAGGGTGTTATGTGTTTTGTACTAGCAATGGGGATGCTGACCAGAGCAAACAAGACTACACATGCACCTTCCTCACTGGATAGATGATACGTTTGCTTCTATTTTCTAGCTGACGCATAGCTCCAGGCAGCTTCCTGTGGTCTCTGTGACCCAGGTTTCCTTGTCTTGGAGGGGAGAACTACGCAGCAAACGGGCACTGGTGGAGATGAGTATGACTTGTTAAGGCAACTGAGTGGTGCCAACAACTCAACCAGACACTGCCAGATTTCCAGGACGTCTTCAGAGCAGAAGCGCAATAGAGACCTAGTTTTAAATAAAGAAAATGCTACCAAGTGTAAAAGGATAAAAGTGAGTCTCTGGGAATAAAAGATTTTCATAAATGGTGTTAGTAAATCCGCAAAATGCGCACAGAAGCCACCGTTGCCTCTGCTGTATTCCCCGGAAGTAGCACCACAGCTTCAGTAAGAAGCAGCGGCGACCCCAGCAGTTCTGGAGGAGGCGCAGGAGCGCGAGGATCCGCTGCGCTGCCTGCTTTCCAGTAGTTTAATTCTCTATGCGAATCCACTTTCCCCCAAGCCACCTCTTTTGTATTTCTGGAACCATCTTACCTAAGAGCTTCCCTTGACAAATCCTGTAACTGACTTTTATCCTTGGAACAACAAAGGAGCCTTGAGTTATCCTGGAAAAAACTTATAATTAGGTAATTGTAGAAAAGTTACGTTGCATCCTCACGGTGCTCTCAGGACAGCGTTTCTCCTGGTCCCTTGCGTTTCCACCAAACACCGAACCTCAGAAAAGTGCCTGAGGTAATTTACTGTAATCATTTTCCTAGAGACAGGTTGTAAATATTCCCAAACATGGGATTGACATTTTTGATATAGGGTATATGGCTTTCTCCAGCTGGTTTTGTTTCTCTCAGGTCCTGTAGGCCAAAATCAAAAATTCACCTACTTTGTAATTAATATTTACCTTTAATACTTCAGATTGGCTTGTGATTATTTCACTGAAGAAATGAAAATTAGTAGCTGAATGCATTACCTAGCTCAGAGCTATGTGAACAGACTTTTGTTTAGTACCGTGTTTCTCTTTCCAGAAAAAAATAATTATGAAAAAAGAAGAGTGGCGGTCAGTTTGCTCTGAGATACGGTGACAACAGTGCTGTACTGTGATTTGCATACCGTGACATTTAATAAGTGTGTGTTGACTGACTTAGAGATTTGACACATTACCTGGAAAGAATTTTGTCTGTGCTTGTAAGAGATTAGATTTGAGGCCTGGAAGGCAAAATGCCGGCTTAGAACTCTGTGCACAGTCTGGGGCTCCTTTTGTTTGAGATCATTCGGGTTATTCTTGCTCTCCACACCCCTGCAGAGGAGGGTCAGCATTCCCTACTAGACTCTTGCTGGACCTAGTTCTCCATTGACTCATGAAGAGCTGGTGCTCTCCAGGGGACCACAGAACTGTCCCTGAAACCTGAGCCTCTTCAGTAAGGGGATCTTTGAGGAAGTCAAAGTTCCCTTCAATACCATTCTATTGCTTCAGTGACGTCTCTTGCTGACATTAACAGATGCACATCAATTTTATAAAACTACACGAAAGCATTAAGAGTCTATCACCGTTTCATCATAACTGAGACCTATTAACACCTCCTAGGTCCATCCTGTGCCTAGTACAGTGTTCTGGTCACCGAAGGCACTGCTGGGCACATTTGTGCTCTTTACTTTGAATTTTTGTGTTTCTGACTTCTCATTTTTATCAGTGAATTTTAAATTAGGATCACTAGATTTTTACTACATATCTGCTTATATTGATAATTCAGTAATGTGTTAATAGTATAGATTAGTATTGCATTACACCTATGACGTGTACAATATATTTTTAAAATTGGTAAACAATGCTCTGACCATCACGTGATTGCTCAGTATAACATATCCCATGCTCCTGGTAAACACCAAAGTGTTTCTGATGGTCAAGAGTGCTCCAGGATTCAGCTGACTTTCACCAAGTGGGAATGGAGTGAACAGAATGGTTTGGAATAAACTGTGGACGGTGAAGCTGCCCACACAGGTGAGGAGCTCTCCTCATCGTATGGAACTTGCAGGGGGATGGTGGGAGGGGGGCCATTCTATCACGTTTCAGCCCCTTAAACTGGTAAAATGATGCCCAACTTTTTAAGTTGAGATGGGCAATGCTTGAGTCAAAAGTGGTGATAGATCATTGGTCAGTTTCCTAGGTTTGGAGCCAACTCTAGGCAGTCCGTGAGGTCACGCTCCAGTGGAGACTTCCATGTCATCTTTCCAAAGAGTATTTCAGTAAAACATTAACCAAGCCAATCACTCAGCCCTTGGGCAGCTGAATACATCCATCTTCCCCCAAGAAAAACTGCACGGAAAAGAAAAGGATTAGATACAGATGGTAATTAGTTGCTAACAGAGATTCTGGTTTCAGCATGAATATGAAGGTGAGTGCTTAGTGTTCCTGGGACTTTTACGCTGCATGAGAAATCTCCCCTTCCACTATTTTTCTACCTACGTTTCATTATACTGTGTTACCCTACCTGGCTATCACTGTGTCTCTAGTGAACATGATGACCTAAGGCAGTGATGGCAAACCTTTTAGAGATCGAGTGCCCAAACTGCAACCCGAAGCCCACTTCTCTATTGCAAAGTGCCAACAGTGAGATTAAACCTCAGTATCTGACGCTTGGCTGCTGGGGCAGTGCAGGGTGACCTGGCTCAGATATGGACAGAGGGGCCTCTGTGTCCACGCTGCATGTTTGCCATAAGTTCGCCACCACTGTCCTAAGGGATAGAAAATTCAGGGAAGTGAAGAGAAAATAATGACATTTGTGTTCAAGAATGAAACCTTCTTGGACTAGGGCGTCCACTGGTCCTCAGGTTTAATTTAAAATTGCTGCTCTAGGTGTTTAGATAATTTATAGAGCATAAATTGGGACCAGTACAGGCCCGAGGGTTTATACCGTACTTTAGCATCCCAACCATGTGACATTCTCTTGCCTGGAATTTAGCTTATTATGAGCAAATCCAATCTACACTGTGTCAAGGTAATTCATTGTAATCTTGAAGGATATTTTTGAGATTTTAACTTTCTTCCAGTTCTTGAATGTGTATCTTCTCAACTGGAAGCCGCATGTGCACTGGAATTCCAAATCCTCAGTTCTGAGAAGTACTATACTGCACAGTAAATATTGAGTAGAAAAGATATTTTTTCCATTTAAGAAGAGACCATAAAAAGGGTAGGAGAGGAGAATCTAACAATAGAGCAGCCTGGCTTTGCTTGAAATAAGGGGCCCCCTCGGCTGCACTGAAGCAAGACATGGCCACTGCCCAATTAGCTTAGCAAATGGCAAAAGAAATAAGGGGTCTCTGTGCATTTAAATCATAACAGCTCACTCAAGCCAACCTGGTCTTTGCTTGAAACCAAGTTTGCTTTGTTGTGCATAAATATACAGGCTTTTATCCAGCCACAAGAGAATAATACCTGCTCTCCAACATAGGAACAGAGGCTTAAAGAAACATGAGATTGAGATTTGCACATATACCCTACAATGGTAGAAATTATAAGGAGTCTAAAATGTTGACCTGACATTTGTAAAGAATGTATCGCTCTATAAATTAAATTCTCCAGGGACTGACATGGCCTTTTGAAATTGTTGGCCAACATGGCAGTGGTCAAAGCCCTGTACTGTCCTGTGGCACCTACACCTCTGTACATGCACAGGCTTAAAAGATACACACATTTATCTGCAGGGACTGTGAGCACAGACATTGCACAGTATTTCCTCCCTGCACCCGTTTGAGAAGTTAGAGCATAGGCACCCGAGATAGTGCACAAAGCAACCTTCATGCTCTCCCTGACTGTGCTGAGGGTCACATCTATGAATACCAACAACTGTCCCATGTTCTGCTTCCTGCTTGAGAGGTGGTGGCCAGTAAGTCCTTGGTTAATGATGTAAGACAGGACTAGCCTGTGATCACATTGCTTCCCTTTCTACAGCAGAGGTTGATACCTTCAGCCCTTGCCGTCTGTTTCCCCAGACACATAGCATGCATGCCTACAACACACATGAGTTTGTAGCTGCAGAAATAGCAGGAGGGGTAAACCCCAGCAATGACTCTTGTGTCATTCTTTTGAGCTTTGAATTTGAAATGTGAACATTGAAAGGGGACAAAAAATGTGCTAGACAAGATAGATGGTTCCATTTATTCTAGGAGAAGTTCAGAGTAGACACTGTGGCCCTTAAAAAATGCATAAGATAATGCAATGGGGTGGACTGTGGCAGAAGGCAGGGGAGGGTGAGGCACAGTCACAGAAAAATGGTACTTGAAGTGGTCCTTCAGATAATAAAATAATCTATGTGGAGGTTATTACTATTGTATAGATGTACCTGGAGGAAAGAGATAGTGTTCCAAAAGCTTCTTTGACTGTTTAATTTCACCAATCATCATGATTTACTTAGGACTGCAGGTACTCTCAGGGTACATGACTTGTAATATTAAAACCAGGAAGGTTCCAAAAAACAAATTGTTCCGCCCCTTCACCCAAACACTCGTGAGATCTGTGGGTGATCCACTGACTTAATCTCCTTAAATTATCTACTTCCCTTCTCTCCCCACATCACCATTTCTGTTCAGTACTCTGTTCATAATTTCTTGCCTGGGTAACTCCAACAGCCTTCACTCAGATTCTCCCCAGTTGACAGAGGGCTCTCTCTAAAACACAAGTCTGGCCGCATCAGTCCCCTGCTGAAAATTCTTCAAGCTCTCTTCATTCTTCAAGATGAAACCCGATTCCTTTTATCCCTGACATTCAAGCTCTAGTGTGTTTAATAATCATGTGGCAGAGAAAGATCTCTTCAAAGGTAAAACTCTCATTCATTTGTGTGTTTATTAACCTACCAACACATGCTGAAGACTTGCTCTATGCCAAACATTGTGCCTCCCGGAGACCGAAGTTAAAATGGTGAGGCCATCAGGAAGCAGTGGATCTGGTGGTGCAGGAACAGATAGTAATTAAACACTGAATGTGCTGTCTGGGACTAATAACACACCACTCGACTTTCACGGAAAACTGTCAGATAGAGAGTAGAAGATGGGTTCGATTTCAGAGAGTTAGAAAGGGAAGGCTCTCTGGAAGACGCTTGCTCATGAAGCAGGGTCCTGAGTATAGGACACAGTGCTCTAAGAGAAGGAAGCAACAGGTATGAAAGTCCTGTTGAGAGAGTGCCTGGTGCCCTCCAGAGAGACTGAAAGAACTTGGAAAACCTGACCTCAAGTCTCATTTACTGTGCTGGTGAGCCTAGCACCAGCTGGTACTGAAGCCAGAGGCCCATTTTAAGGACCTTTTCATCCAATGAGATGGATCTGAGCAAAGAGGTGATGTGATTGGCATTTGTCAAAGACCTCTCAGGGAAATGTTGCATGAAAAGACTGATAGAAGAGACATTGCAGAGATGGTACAGGTTACTGTGGGCAAACAACAAAAGGTGTTTGGAATGCGGTGGCGTCAGAGGTTCTGAGACTTGGGAATGCTCCCAGCTTCCTCCGGGCCTCCTTCTGGCAGCCACACCTCACGACTTGAATGTTCACCTCTCACTTCTACACTTTGTTCTCCCTCCTTTTAATTCCTTCCCCCTCCTCACAAATCCTGCCTTGACCTGGAAAGCTCATCTTTTGTCAAAGCCTGGTAGAAATGTCGTCGTCTCAGGAAGTCTTCCGTAAGTCTAGGTTAGAGTTTGGTGTTCTTCCCAAGCTGCGCTGCAACTCTGCTCAATTTACACACTGCACTGTAGTTGCTTGTAGATGTGTCTGTTTATAACCACCTTGTGTTCACGCTTCTTAGTCTTAGGGAGAAGTAACTGACACATAGTAAATACAAACTGCTTGATGTTGAGTGAGGGAAGGAGGCAGCTTGCACAGAAAAATGGGGAGGTCAGATACTTAGCCCTAGCTGTGCAGTGGACAGGGGGTATGAGCAGAGGGGAGATCAGATACGTAGCCCTAGCTGTGCAGTGGACAGGGGGTATGAGAACAGTGGCCTTTGAACTGGACTCATTCATTCCTTCAGCATACATTGTTTAGGGCTGACCACACGCACATTCTTTGCCAGATTTTAGAGATACAAGAGTAAAAAGACACCGTGCTGCTGGGCACTCGTACAATCGGGAACGCACACTGCTTGTGACTGGAAGAGAGTGTTATCAACATCACCTACACCTAGCAGGCATGGGGCTCACATACTGTGAGACAATTCCAGGTGACATTGCAGAAAGCTCCTGTCTGTGCTTCAGCGATCTAAACAGAATTAATCTTTAAAAATTGTAAAACACTGTCTGTTCTAAAGGTTGCAGACAGAAATCATTTTGATAGGAACTATGGAAATGCATAATTAATTGTGAGTGCTGTGAAACTGAAAGCAGCATAGGAAGAAGCTACAAAATGAACCATAAGCCCATAACCGAAGCACCCTGCACCCAGTATAATCCCATATAACAGAGCGCTGACGGTAGGTAGGCAGAAGAGATGTTCTTTGTGTGTAGACACAGTGTAAATCGGGTGACTCGTGGAAGACGTCACCTTCTTGTAAAAATAACATAACATTGATGAAAAAACTCCAGAGTAACATTAGCAGAGCCAAGATCTCCTGTGTATGATGAACCAACCAGAGAGACTTGACCTTTCTTTTTAAATATGAACTGCAGGGTTTTCTGAAAGCTCAGAATTATATATGTTTATACACACAAAGAAAGGGGACTTGACCTCTTTTGTTCCCAGAGTGTGCAGGACTATACCCTTCCTCCACTCACACTGCTAAGCAGCTCGCCGCTCACATAGATAGCTTAATTACTGCCATCTAGAAATGCCATGGCCAACTGTCCTCCTGGGGCTTTCTGAGAGTATTCAGCTACAGATGGAGGAGAGAAACTTTCTGTAGGGTAAGAACTGCGTGGGTTAAAGAGCCTCATGGCCATCGTGCCCACTGCGAGCACCATGGCGGTGTGCTGCTCAGTCTGTGGCTGCTAAGATGATAATTAATAGCCAGCCAGAGGGTGATGGCAGCTTCTCAGGACTGATTATTGAAGGGCTAAAAATTCAGAGCATTGCACTGGTGCAGAGCACAGACTTCGGAGTCAGATAAATCTAGGTTATAATCATAAGCTCTGTGTCTTTATTAACAAGTCATGAATTTTTAAAAATATTATCTTTTTTAGTCGGTTATAGCGATGGCATTTTGTGGCAATACACGTTCTATCAGAATTGATCAGCTTTTTAGATGTAAAATAGCTTTAGAATTAAAGATTCTCTTTAGCCCTGTTGCTCCTTTGTTTGTAAGGTGTCATTACACGTGTACGCTGATTTTACCCCATGGTATAAAGAAACGATGCTGCTTTTTTTTTCCTTCTTATTTCTTTATTCTCTTCTTGCAGTGATTTCTTAAATGTAAACAAAATATCTAGAAGAAGACTCTGGGGCAGAGGAATCAAAATGGTAATTAAATTTAGACCTGTCACTTTCAGGAAGTGACTCTCAGAGGAATTTTCAAGTATGTATATTCCCTTTTTTTGTTTTTCGCAGACAAAAGCCATCCCATTAATCACCCGATCATGGCCTCTGGTTTTATACTGAACTTGTTGCTGGAAGGAAACTCTCGTGGTATTTTAGGACTCAGAAGGGACTTTGTCAACAGTTTCGTTTTTCATGCTACAAGCCAGATGTTCTTTACGATGCCTTGTTGGGTTTATTTCAGATTATTAGCCAACAGGATTTATTGTGCCTTGAGATGATATAAGTTCTTCTTTGTTATTTTTTGGAACTATTTGTGTGATGATAGGAAAAAACTGCATGACCATGGAAGAACATTAGATATGGGTTAGAATAAAGCGTTAGAAAGTCCTAACAGTAAAACAGGGTCTTCAGAGATTGTTATACACAAGATGCTTTGCTTTTGCTTTTTTTTTAAGTTTTATTTTTTAAGAAACTAGTATCTTTTTTAAAAAAATTATTTTTGCTACCAGGGATCGAACTCACAACCTGTGCTTGCCAGGCAGGCACTTAAGCCACTGAAGTAAATCTCCAGCCCTGCTTTTGTTTCTATTATCATAGTTAGTGAATATCACTGCATAAGATTTTTTAAATTATGGGATATTTGGGGCTGGGGATTTAGCTCAGTGGCATAAGCACCTACCTTGCAAGCTCATGGTCGTGAGTTCGATCCCTGGTACCGATAATAAATAAATAAATAAATAAATAAATAACGGGATATTTGTTAATTTTTGTGTATTTGTGACACTTCCTTGACTTACCTGAGCCTTAGAAACCTATAGAAAGGATGTGTGCGTCATGATCAAAAACTATGGTGATTTGCTCAATGGAAAGATTTTTAAATCGTATTGAATTTTTAATGTGAAAGACGTTGCCATTAATCACCCTTGAAATATGTACCCTTTTGTCAAGCACATTTATCCCATCCTTGCTGACACTTTATGAAGCAGTCCTGAAGGCTTTTTTAGTGTCTTTTGGTGGCTTTCTCAATGTCCTGAATAAATTAAAAACATTTGTGGAAACTTCCACCAACTGACAACATTACCTGTGGCATCATCCGTCTCACCCCGTTCAGCTTTAGCTGCTCCTCAAAGTCAGAAGGAGCGTGAGTGGGAAATACTGTGGGTCAGTTCAGGAGTCCCTGAGGCGGCCGGGACAGGGCAGCCAGACGCTCGGGGAGGAGCCTGCCAGACCCGCTTCAGGAACTGTGGAGACAATGGGGTGAGGGCATGCTCAGTGCAGAACAGGTAAATTTACAGTCATCCCTTTAAATATGGCATCAGGCCCTCAGCCTGCATAAAAGCTTATAAAACCCACAAAATAACTAACGCTTTGTTTATAACTCTGCTTTGAGAGTGTCTCTCTTCAGTTCAGAATAGAGAAGTAGCAGAAACAGGTGCAGAGCCAGAAAAGGGGAGAACTACGATCCTACACTTAGATTTTAGGTACGGTTATGAATTTCAAGAATCACATTTGTATTTTGACAAGCTGTAAAATGTAAATGTGGTGATAACATGCGAACTAAAATAAAGGAAACGGTGTTTAACGGAGAGAGAGTTTAGACACTGAGGGATCGCGCAGCACACTGCAGCTAGCGGGACAGAGAGCTCTGTGATTCCCAGAGGGCAGCTCGACCTCAGAGCAAAGGCCTCTGCAGGGGGCGTCAGCGGAGTAAAATCCAAGGAAGCGGTGAGTGCCTCAGCGTCATCCACCGTCACCCTCTTCCATGACTCCCCTTCCAGGGGTCCCCTCCCCCAGTCATAACCTGGGTCCCACATCCTTCCCTCTCTCCCCCTTTCGCTCTCCGTCTCACAAAGCACCCACTGCACTCGGACTTTTCCTCCATTCATCCTCAGGGCTCCTCCCACCCCCACTTCCTCTGACCTCCCGGAAGTTACTCAGGGACTCTCTGAGTGCTGTGCATACATTTTTCTCTTCCCAGCAGTGGCATTTCACTCTGCTAACCAGCCTTCCCCTCAGAATCTTCCACTCGTCCTTCCATGGCTTCGTCTTTCCTGATTATCCTGCGTGTATCACAAATAAAATGCTCCTCGCTTGATGCCGTGTTAATGCTGCTGTTCATCTGCACGTGAACCTTGGCTCTCCTGGATCTAATGTTTGCTGTCTGAAGCTGACGCAGCTTTGGAATGATTCAGACCTAGACCCTATAAAGGCTCTTGGGCTCCAGCTCTATTGTACCTGATAATTTTAATAAAGCAAAACTCTTGAATGATATCAAGGGAGCATATCCCTGTGAGGTAGGAACCTCTTCAAGAGATGACACCAGTGATTGATCTCCTGGCTTGAGAAACACCCCGGATTTCTGTCTGTCGAGTACCATCTATGCCCCACAGTGTTAGTTTTAGTTCCGAAAGCTTTCCTGTCTCGGCCCCAACACTAAGGATGAGTTCTCACCGGAAGGACTCCAGGGCTGCTTTATGCAGACGTTGTCAAACCATGTTCGCAAAACTTCAGCTGTGTCCTAGAGAGCTGTGAGCGGGCAGAGGAGGGACACAGCCAGGTCGTTTCTTTCTTAAACCTATTTCAAGTAAGCACACCCGCTTCTACCCATCTGAGTTTTGAAATACAATTTCATTTTACAAAATAGATTTTTACTATGCAGTATATCAAAATCACTCTTCTACATCTAATCCTTTTTCATGCTACAAGTATCATGCTAATGGGCAGCTGTTATCACATTATTTTTTAATAAATAGGCTTGGTATTAGTGTTTATTCAGGGAACCAGAGCCAGAAGTAATAAACATAAGATCTTCAGGATATTTATTAGAAGGGTTAAACTTACACTGTTACAGAAACAGGTGAGGAAGCCTAGGCAGGTTGTTGCCTACACATTTCAAGGTAAGATGAAGTTGCTGTAGATCAAAAGCACTGAAACTCAAGAAGAACAGTTGGAGTGGGCGGAGGCCCTAAGTGTGGCTGGCGCGCGGCAGGAAAGCCTGGAATCCACAGCTTCTCTCATCGCTTTTAACTTTGACAGCACATGTGGTCCAGGCGCTTCTCCATCTGAGAAAGATGCTGCACCCCCCAAACCCAAAACATACAGGGAAGCAAACTGGGAAACACAGCTCCCTCAAGGCTGCACTGACATCGTAACCCACCTTCTACACAATTCAATGGGTGCCCATGTTTTCCAAGGGGAAAAAATTCACACATCCGAAGCATCATTGAAACTATTTTAAGGTTTGGTCTCCGTGAATGTCCCAGCACAATCTCTGGGTATGAACCTGTGTTCTAGATGTCACACGTGTTTCTATTTCGAAGGTTTACTTTGCTTTTCCACTTCTTAATGCATTTGTTCATTCTACTTCTGACCTAAAAAGACCTTCTTTTCTTCCATAGAGCAGCATCAGTAACCCTTTGTAAGTAAATTATGCTTACTCTAAAAATCCTTCCTTCACACGCCCTCTCAGGTGGCCCGAAACGCTCTCCCAGTAAGAATCCCTCCCTTGCAGTACCCACCCAAACAGTTGTAACTGCCAATAATTATTGCTGGAAATTTCTGTATTACTGGCTCATTTTATTCATTGTATTTTAGACTCATTGAAGGCAGGGAGTATCATCCTGTAAGTTTGTATGTATATAAATACTTCAAGGAATACCATGGTCATTGTCAGTATTCAAGAAATAATTACTGACTTTATTAACAAGTCAATTGAGTGAGTGAATAAATCCACAGATACCTAGAAAGGAAAGAAGAAGAGAATAGAACCAGTGCCTCAAACTGTGAGTGATCAGGAACTGGGAGTAAAACCAGCATTTCCCCGCTGAGATTTTTTTCATTTATCACCAGTTTGCCATCCATCCTCCACCTCCAAGAACTAAGATGCTTTTACTAAAAGGTGAGTGTGTATGTCGCAGTTCCTACAGGGAAGCTTCTTGCCTGTCAGTTCTCTGTGATTATCCCAAGAAGCTGAGCATGGAGATTGAAGACGCATGTCTCTAATTGAATCACATGCATGGCTTCCTGTTTTACATATGTAGCAAACACTCATTGGATGGCAAATCTAAATGTGGTATTTTCGAGTATGACCACCGAGACCTCCCCAGGGCTGTCCCCACCAAGCGTCTCAGCCTGATCACCTCCCACTCCCTCGTGTATGAGTTAGGCTTCAGCCGAGCAGCCGTATGAGCCCCTGGGCAGCACCCTCGTCTTCCGTCTGGAATCCTTTCCTCCCTGCTGTCCGCTGGGATCTGTATCAGGTCCCGTCCGAGGCTGCCTTCTTTCCCCGTCCTTAGTTACCTTCCCAGTGGGCGCCGATGTGTCGCTGCCGAACCCTCATGATGCTGCGTTTATACCGACTTTGGGCATATTTTTCAATCTTCCTTGTGGTTTTGCATCACTATCATCACCCTCTTACTCATTTTCATCGCTGCATTAGAAGCTTTTAAATTCAGTGTTGTATCTTCTGGAGTCAAGTAGATTTTTTTTTTAAATTTAAGTCATATGTTTTCCACTGAGAAATTCCTTTAGGAAACAGAAGCAGATGCTCCCAAGGGACCTCAGTCGTTGTCGTCACTAAGTTTGGTGGGCTGAGCTGGGGGGATTTTATTCTTCCAGTCTGCAGTGGTTCAAAAAGTTGCATCTTTAATGAGACAACACTTCAGATGCAGCTGCTGCCAGCGCCATCCTTTGAGAAACTGCCAGAGAACAATTGCTGAAGGGAGCAGGGGCAGGCGGGGACCAATGTGTAAAACAAACAATCATCCGGAATTTAAATCTTAGCTGGTTCTGGCTTCACACTCCAGAAAGCTGGTCCAAGTACAGAAGTCATTAGCTGCAGACAATAAAAACCTCATGGCTGAAAAGTGAAGCGAAAAAGAATTAGGCTGGACAATTGTTTTGCGCGATGGGAAAATGGCACACGTGGAACCGTTCTTAGTTGGTGTGTTTTCTTTTTTGGAATAGTCTTTCCTTGAAAAAACAATGCTTTATTCAAATGATCATGTTGGCTTCAGGGATGGGAGGCAGAAGTTTCTCCTAGATACTGCCCAAGATATTCACTTGGAAGTATTGACACACTATTAACCAGTGCAGTGTCACCATGGAGCACAAGACACCTAATGTGCTGAGAGGAGGAGTCAAATAAACAGTAAATCACAAAAATTTCTAATTATTTATCACTTGCAAAGAAAGTATCTCTTTGCATGTAGGCATTCTCTTTTAATCCTACTCTGACTTGTGTTACTTAAAATACATGATATTTATTCAAAGTAAAATTAATATTTATATTATAAAACATAAGCCTGTGAGAAGAGGTGGAGTCACAAGAACACTACTGGCTCTAATTTTGTTTTCTCCACTTTTGGGGACTCCTGTCTCACTGCAAAGCTTTCTCCATGCCTTCAGGGAGCATCCAGATGGTGCCGTGTGTGCAGAAATAAATTCTCCTTTCTTCTGCACAGATGCTGACTTGCTTGGCATCATCTGGGCACCACCATCTGCCAAGCTCCTGTCATCTCTTGTCAGTCACCACTTAATGTCTCCTTGTCCAGCAGATGCTACAATCTCCTGCTGTAGCGTAGTCCTTGGCTCCGGCAGTGCTAAACCTCCACTGGGTTCTTCATCAAAACCAGGCAAGCTGTCTTCTTCGGTTCACATCACATTAAAGTGAGCTCAGAACTCTCTTGTTTAGGACAAACATTTTAGCATATTTGCAGCCCTGCTGGCTCACAAACGCTCTCATCTCATGGAACCTAGTACGAACCCAAAGGTAGCTGGGCCAAGCAATTAGCAGGAGTTACACACATAACCACTGCCCTCCCTAAAACCTAAGGGCAGAGTGGTAAACTGAGGCGGGACCTTCTCTTTCCTAAGCAATGAACTTCCCCTCATCCTAGGTTACCATCAATGTATAATTTCACTTTAGCCCAACAAAAACCATTGTTATTTAAGAAAAAGCTGTGTTTTACTGTTTAAACTGAACTCTATTTTTATAGTGAAAACATACTTGAGAGAGGACAAAAGAAAATCCAGGTTGTATTGAATAAAATATATGTGTCACGTCTCTACAAAACTAGTGAGTTTAAATACGAGCTTTGCCTGTGTGTGTCTAACACAAAGGTTAGATCAAGAGGCCTCTGCACACACTGTCTTCACCTGTGAGTTTGCTCCTTGAGGTGTAAGTTTTCAAAACAGATCTACAAAATCGCAGGAATTCTCAGAGCAGTGTCTCTTATTATATAATTCAGCGTCCTATTCTAAATCATTAGAGTATACAAAGTTTTGACTCCAGGCACAGGATTAGACAAACATGACTTGAATGCTAGCTTCACCACCTCGTAGCTATATGATTTAAGGTAATTAAATTTTAAACTTTACCTGCTTTTTATTTTTTGGTTCTTAATAAAATAAATCATATATCCCACATGTTCACACTCAGGAAAGCAATGCGTAACTTTACTCTTGTTACTGTTGTTACTTTCCTATATGAACCCTTAGTTTTTATGCATGAGTCTTTGACGTCTTCATTGGTAAAACATAAATAAACAAAGCGCTGATATTCACCTGCTAAGTTGATCTAAATGCCCACGATTTTGCCCACAGAGGGTCTAATCAGGACGCTTTGAGACCACGGCTAAATGGTTTGCTCAGCTACAATTTTCTTTGAGCTCTCAGGTCTGAAGGCAACAGCCTTTCTGAAGAGCCAGCAGAGACCTGGCAGGTGCTACTCAGATCCCCGCCAGTGATGACTTTTTTTTCCAAAGACTGAGACACCTTTCATCCCACTCACACGCTCTTACGCATCTTCCTCTGCCAACAGTCTAGACGATCAAGTGATTTATTTCCCTGAATGTCTGTGGTGTTTCTTTTTTATTGATAAAATGCTTGCTGTGGGTGGATAGTGCCAAAAATAAAACTCCGATGCTCATTATTTTCCTATAAAATTCATCATTTTAATTATAAAATTAGGATACTTAACCACTACACTGCTACATCCTCGTGTCCCAATATTATTGAGGCCCAGCCAAGTGTCTCAGAGAAGGCCGACATCCACCAAAGGCTTGAGCGAGTGGTACATGAGGGGGTGAATGAATTACTGGACGCATCACAGGAAGCGCCCTGGACTCACCCTCGTCTGCGTGACATCACTTACACAGTCAGTCTGGGCGTCTAGGGAGGAGGAAAATCAGATCAAGTCATGGTCGCAGCAGCTCAGCCCTCAACTCACTACACTGGGGTCCCTCGGGCTCCCCAAAAGGTGCAGTGAGATGCGGGCTGACTTCGCCTTTGGGATTATGATGATTTCCTGAAGGGAGCTGGAGGGGACTCTTTAGCTGCCGCCACTGAATATACAAATATTCCCTAAAGTCGAACTCAAAGAAGTGTTTCTCATGGGGCCGGATATAAAATCGAACTCTAAATGTGGCCCTCTGTGCCCAGCGTGGACCAGCTGTTTCCAGGGGATTTCCTGTGTTAAATCAAAGAGTAGTGTGAAGAAAGCATTGAAGAAGAAGAGTCTGATGGACATTTTGATTACCCCAGAATGAAAGAATCCATCAAGAGATTCATAAATGCTCAGCTCAGATGACAGATTATATTTAGCACAAGTAATTTCAGCAAATGCTTTCATTTTTATTTAAATCCTGAAAACCCAGCATCTGTGTGATTTTTCAGTCCGTGTTGCCATAACTGGTGCCATAAAAATATACAAATATTTTAGTATGTTCTTATCTATTAAAAGCATAAAAATGAGCAAAATGAGCAAAGAAAAAATACACATCCAAATATAACGTATGGTTTGTTATATCACATACTCATGATAATAACTTTAAAATAATATATATTTATTTCTCTACATTTAGATTAATTTTAAATCACATTACATATAGCTAATTAAAGAAATAAAATATTCCTATCATGTGAGGTAAAGCCTTAGAGATTATTTGTATTTTGTTATGGTGAATAAAGTTGGTTTTATAAAGGTTTGATATGCAGGAATGGATAGACAAATTAACAGAAGAGAAACAGGAACTCTGGAGAGTGTCAGAATGCACACAGAAAGTTAATACATAATACGGATTCAATTCCTCTGGGTTAAGATTTTTCAAAATTAACATTAACACTTGGGGACTCTCAATAGTATGAAAAATAAAAGAATAATCTGCATCTGAATCTCACCTCTTGTATAGTACTTAGATAAATTCTATGCAAAGAGTAGATTTTAATTGAAAAATGCAGACTGTAATATTGCTAGGACAAAATACAGATGAAATTTTAAAAACTTTTTTAGTTAAATAAGATCTTTTTATGAAAGATATAAATCCCACGAGGCAAATTGGCAGTAAATGACACATATAAATTATGTAAAAAATTTTAAATTCATGCACAAAAAGCTTCAAGCTCATTAAGGCAAAATACAAAAAAGAAATCTCCTAAAAGCATATTTCTTTCACTTTTGTATAGATTCCAGATGCATGATCAAAGCCTGACCTTTCTTCATATGAAAATCCTTTTTAAGATAACCAAAATTAAACTGCAAACAACTGTTAAAAGCAATAACAAAACTTCAAACCCATTAACTAAGGCAAAATATGAGTCACAATTCTGGTAAAACATATCTCCTTTGCACATATTTTATATTTGTAGACAGATACTGCCTAACTTTTCCTAGCATAAAAATAATTTTCAAGATGGACAAAATTAAGATGCAAATAATTGTTAAAAGGAATAAACCACATTGCCTAGAAGATGATGTTAAGATAATCACCTGACACACAATCAAGAAAATGCAAATGTGAATACGTCTGTTAGCACGTCCCACCACCGAGATTAAGGAATGTCAGAATATAGCAGTTTACTAAACTCTCGTGCACTCTGTAACTTATAGAACCATTTTGGAAAGCATCTTGATTATTTATCTGCTCATCATCTATCTGCATGTTAGGAAAATCCTAAAATATTACAAAACACCTATGAGAACATAAGCATTTTAGTACAACAAACTTTTCTGATCCTTATTAGTTCTTTGACTGTTACACTCATAGTGACACAATTGTACAAAGATATAAATGGAAGATTGTTTGCACTGCACTCTCGATAACTACAGTAACTGAAAACTGGATTTCCAGTCTCCTTGTTAGACTAATTGATGGTCGTCCTGATGATCATGTGCTATGTGTTTAGGAAGAATTAGGTAATAAGAAATACTTGAGAAGTTTTCTCTCTTTTTTTTTCTACTGCAAAATTATTTTTTATGTTTACTAAATGTTTTTAGAAAAAAAACTTGGATAACAGGCAAATACAATTTCTTCTCCAAAAGAGAAACAGTTTCTATTAGCTACAGTCCACAGTTTCTGAAGGCGATTGCCGCCTCTAACCTCCCAGTGTGCAGCCACAGTACTGCTTGCCAGGGTGAGTTACGTTAGCTCCTCATCTCCTGTTCTTCTGAGCGTAATGTAATGCAATGTTAGTGATCTGTAGTAAAATTAGACTGATGTGTTATTGCTGAGATTCTATTTAGGCTTCAAGACTTGTTGTGAACTTGCAGTTCCTCTGTGTTTCTTCTTTTGCCTAGTTGGGAGTGACATTTCACAATCTGTGTTCCCAAGTCAAAACTGGAAGCTCTCTTCTGCAATGCTTTTCCACTGAGGTCCCTTTACATATAAAGAGTTCACTAAAACTGATACTCAAAAGAAACCCAACTCATACATACACGTGAACAAAGCATACTTAATACAATGATTAAGTTACAATTTCAGGAAGAGAAAAAAATTCTAAGGATATGACACAGACACCCTTGGTTTCCTTCTAGAGCTTCAAGGAAGCTCTTGCTTTGTATGTTTCCATGGGTCTACGTAACAGATACCCCGCCACATCTCAAATGTCATTCTCTGCTGCCTTTGTGACTCCTGGGCTCTATGTGATTCCCTTGACATAGCTGTGCCTCCACGGGCCTTGGTAATTAATTATCCAAGCTGCCTTGAATTAAAATAGAGAAAATGGTAACCGAGGGAAAGTGGTTCCACTTCAGCCTTTAGTGTGAACTTGGTTTTCTTTGTAGGTGTCTTCACCTTCATTCGGTATCGCCATTGTCTAACACTCGTGGTGCTTGAGGCAGGAATTTCTAAGCTTTGGGAGAATCAAAGCAAGTGATTCTAAATCAGGTCCCACCGAGCTCATTTGGACTGTAATTTACAGACGTGTTCAGATTTTCAGAATGTACAGCAGCATAGATATAAGACTAGGTCTGCTTTGTATTTTGGTTTAGTTGTCACTCAGAAGATGCGCACAGTACCGCAGGAGCCATATAAGGATTGGGAACACCTGACGACTGCTGGACAAACAGTAACTCATTAACACCTTGGGGAAGTTTGCTCTTTCTGCAGCTTGAATAGCTTCGCTTTTCCCTCTGGACAGAAGGCAGCCTGTGATGAAAGTGCCCTAGAAATGTACTGTGGGGACAAGGAGTTACCCCATGCTTGTGTTTCTGTTTGATTCTTTCCTTCTACAGTAAGAATGGCATTTGCAGCGGAAGCACACACAGAGAGGGAAGCTGACAACTTGGAACAAGGAAATCAGGCAAGGCTGAGATGTTTTCTGATATCTTGATAATCTAAAAGGGTTTTCTCCCTCCGTACCTGTAAAACCCGTTCTCTGTGCTGGGCAGACTGATGGCTGGACAGCTTCGGTCTCCCTCCTGCTGGCAGGAGTGTTTCTAGCTGACAAGCAGCCCACACGGCCCGGCCTCTGCTCTTATTCCTGGAGACAGGCTGAAAACGCATCGCTGGCGCCCCAGACGCTTGTTGCCTCTGTAGATAATGAGTTGCTGTTTTTTCTCTTTGATTGCAAACTGAGTCCCTCGTGTGCCGATAAGTCACAAATAGAGTGGTTTTTATTTCCCAGGTATGGATTTAAGAGAGAATCTATACCACCTGCCTGTCATAATCTCAACTGTGGATGGCTTGTGTGCATGGGTGTAACTGATGCTAACTTTCCTGCTTAACATGAAGACATACATTTAAAATGTTACCCAATCTGAATACCCCAATCTGATTTTTTATTTCATCTGAAACATGAAATTTTCATTTGGAAACATATTTAATGTATGTAAAAAAATCATATTTTCAAAGAATAGTTTAAAAATGAGAGAGGTTCATAAGATAACAGACAGTATGCTAAAAAACAAAACTGTGGTCTGATTTCTGTTCAGTAAAACATATTTATATTTATATTTTTAAATTTAATAGTTGAAACCAAGAAGATTCCAGAAATAAATGCAAACATATAGGTCAAATACATTATTCAGAGGAGACAAGGTAGTTCAATACAGCAAGAACAATCTTCTTGAAAGAGAGATTCTGGGCCAATTAGACTCTCACATGTCAAAAATTAAATTTCAGATTTCTGTTATTATCTACTTTTTGATTTTTGTAAGATTCTTTTTAACTTATGTCTTGCACTGAGTAGTTATTTTGAAGATAATGATACACAGTACAATAACTTGTTACTCTATTATTTGGTTATGAAAATGTTTCAGTTTTTCATAAGACAAAAAGAAAAAAAACTAAGGGGTTTTTGATTTAAAAACACAAAAACAACGCAAAATGGATAATGAAACTTAAATGTGGAAATCTGAAACTATAAAACTTACAGGACAAATTCTTAGCTTGGTCAAAGATTTCTTAGATATGACACAAAGAGTTCAAAACTACACAACCCTGAAGAAATGGAAATCATTAAAATTAAAAACTTTGCTCCTAGAAAACATATTATGTAAATGGTAAAAAAGTCACAGATTGGAAAAAAATATTGTAAAAGCAATACATAAATCAATGTAAAGAAAACAACCCGCTGTAAAGTGGCATAAGATTGATCTCACTAAAGAAGACATCCAGAGGACAAAGAAGCACATAAAACATCCCCACATACTTAGTGTTATAGAAACATAAAGTGTTACTTTGGTAAGATACCATTACATATCTATTAGAAGGGCTCAAATTTAAAGGAAAAGAGTAAATGAGTGCAAAAAATTGCAAAGCACCCAGAATATATACATATTGCTAATGGGAATTTAAATGTACTTGGTACTTTGGAGATATTTGGCAATATTGTAGAAAGTTAAACTCCATTTCCTACTATGTAACAGAGTAGTGATCCTATGCTATATATTAACCCAAAGAAAGATATATGTCCAAAAACCTTCACATATAAGTGCTTTTAGAAGCATCTTTCGTAGTTGCCAAGAATGAATACCAGTGCAATATCCATCAGCTGGTGAAGAGATGAACAAATTGTAATACAATAAAATTCTACCAGCAGTGAGAGGAAACAGGTATGGGTTTTCACAGAAATATGGATTCCTTTCAAAGGCATTATGCTCAGTTAAATAAGTCAGAACCAAAAAGTCATATGCTGTATGCTTCTGCGACTACGGCGCTGTTATGGCTTATATCTAGACATCCCCCATATCCTTGTGTGCTCATGAGGCTTTTGGGAGGTGAGCTGATCATGGATGTGTGGTAATGGATGAGTCCACTGGTGGGTTCAGAGCCAGGTGTGGTTGGGAGGTAAAGACTGGTGGGAAGAGGTGGGTAACTGTGGGTGTGGCCTGCAAGGATGAATATCCATCCCTCTTCCCTGGATGCCTGGCTGTGTCCTGCTCTGCCTTACCATAAGTCTTTTCTCCTTTGCTAGGCTCACATTCCATGCCGCCATCACTGGAGCAGCCACCCCTACAAACTGAGCTAAAATAAACCTCTCCTCCTTTAACTTGTAGGTATCTGGTATTTTGTCCCAATAATGAGAAAGTAAGTAAGACAGAACCTCTAGAAATATTAAACCTACACTGAAAATAAGCAGATGAGTGGATGCCAGGGCCTGAAGAGAAGAAGATGAAATCAATCAGGAAAAGATGAAAAGATACATTTGGAATTATGAAAGCATTCTATTCCTTCAATATAGAATGGCCCTCTTATTTATGAATTTGTCAAAGTTCATACAATAGTACATCAGAAAAGTACAAATTTACTGTGTGAAAAATAGATCTGCATAAATCAAAACTGTCATATTCATTTTTCTTAGGGGGTACAATTTTCTTTTATTTGATGCTGTCCAAATTTTAAAAAATTAGACAGTGGCATTTCAGAGACAGAAATGTCTTTATTTTAGGATTGTAAAACCGTTTGATTAAGGGTAGACTTCTATGGATTGAGAGAGTGAAAGGAAACTTTCCTTGGTTGAATTCAGCAGTCTTCTCCCCTCCTTTTGTTTTGTCTTGTTTCTGAGACAGAACCTCGCTGCAGATTCAGGCTGGCCTTCAACTCACGCTTAGCCCAGGCTGGGCTTGAACTCTCGGCAATCCCCTCCTTCAGTGCCCAAAGTGCTGGGACGAGAGATCAGGCCACCACTGTTGGCACGAACATAGAAACTGAATCAGACTGTGAGGAAGCAGAAAAGAAGGATCATCCAAACCTATCTTTTAAATGTTTATTTGTTTTCACTTTTGTAACAAGGTCTCTCTAACTTGCTAAGTTGCCCACACTGGGCTCAAACGTGTGATCCTCCTGCCTCAGCCTCTCAGAGTGTTAAGATTACAGTTATGCCACACCACGACCAGCTTCAGCAGTACTCTTTCAGCTATTCTACAGCAAACAGTGGCTTCCAATATCAGATATATCTTTCTTAATTTTTTCCTCATTTTATTGAGCTATAGTCTCTCATACTTTCCTATAATAAACTACATTTGAATTCTTACATATTTGAAAAAGTCCTTGTATTATCTTGACCTCTGACACAGTTTACCAAGATGTAATAATTGAGGGATGAAATTGTTTTTCTTATGAGATTAAATTCTCCTACACTCTTCTAAAAATCCATAGAAGCAAATTTTTCTCCTTAGAATGGTTTCAAATTCTTATTTTATTTTTAGAATTCTAAATTTTCATGAAGATTTGCCTTCATGTGGTCATTCATTATTTTTATTCTCTATTCTAAGTGCTCATAGGATATTGTCAATATGAAAAAATGGTGTCTTTATAAATCTACCAAATTGTATTCTCAGATAATTTACCTTCCATTTTTTATTCTCTCAAGAGCTACTCTAACTGAAATTATGAGTAATATGTCACAATATTTCCTCTCAACTTCCATGTCTATCCTTAGATATGTGAGAGAATTGCTTTCAACTTAACCATCTAATTCCAATGATTTTCTTTAAAAAAATCATAAGTTTTCCAAGGGATGTTTTAATTTCTGTTTTATTTTCTCTTGCTTTAAAACATTAGATTATCTCTTCTCTTTTTCTTTACATTAAATTATGATCACATAAAATGTTCAAATTTGTTTAAAAATAATCTTTAAATTACAGGTCCAAAAAACTTAAGAAAACTGAATTAAGAGTAATACAAAAATGTTCAAAAGTAGGGCTGGGGTTTAGCTCAGTGGTATAAGTGCCTCCCTGACAAGCACAAGGTCATCAGTTTGATCTCCAGTACAAAAAAAAAAAAAAAAAAAATCCAAAAGGAAAGTCAACAGCCAAACTTCCAGAATTCAACAATATGACGAAAATATGTAAAATATCCAGAGAAAACCACAAAGAAAGAGCAAGAGCAACAGCTGACTGCGTATCAAAAACAATGGAGGCCAAGGGTGATGGAAAGGCAGGATCGACCCAGCAAAAGAAAAACTTCCCACAAACGATTTTCAAGGTGAAAGCTACAAAAAAGATATGACCAAGCAAGTCATTATAGTCTGGCCTTGTCTATGATACTAAAAGAAGATCTTAAAGCTGAAAAGAATAAAACAACATGTGATAATTCAGTGTCTAAGTGTAACTGTCCATTTTCTATTAACATCTTGAAAATATTTAAGACTGTACAAAAATATTTATAACCAAAACATCAAATTGGTCTGATACCTATGTGTAATATAAATGATAATAACCCAATAGTGCAGCAAAGCTTCTACATTTAATTAGCACTGTTTCTGTTGCCTGGAATAATGGTGATAAGTGAAGATAATGTATTCCCTAGAGCAACATCTAAGAAAATGAATTTTAGAACATTTCATAAAAAGCAAATAAAATGATTAAAATGGTGCACTAAAATGTTTGTCAAGCAAAATAAAGGCAATAAAATGGGAAAACAGACAAAACAAACACTTAAACATGTAACTAAGCAAAAACAGCATACACTAGTGTCAATGTAAAGGTTTTAAACATTTCAAACAATAAACTATGATTGGCAGATGGGATTTGCTTAAAAATTTAATAATGTATTGGATACAACACACACATTTTCAATGCAAAGGCACAAAAATACTGAAAATCAAAAAGATAGATAAAGGATAAAAGATGAAGAGAGTAACCACAAGGATTCTAGATTACTTAGGTTTATATCAAAACAAGACCATAAATACTACTAAAGACAAAGAAAAATTTTTCATAATATAAAATTATTGATTTACTAAGGAGACATTACAGTATAAATGTACACACATAAAATCAATACCTCAAAATACCTGTAGCTAATTGGTGGAATTGAAAGATTTCATATAATAAGATACATATTTTTATATATTAAGATATATTTATTTATCTCTGTAACAATATATACATTTAAAATATATATTTAAAATTATATTAGATAGTTTAAAATTTTAGTAGGATGATTCAATATTTCACTCTCAATGATTTACAGAACACTTAGGAAATCTTGGTACCATGGAGAACCTGAACTATTCTGAGCCAGCTTGACTAATTTTATAACACTTTACCTCCAACAAAGTGCAAACAGATTACACTTAACTGTGAAGGATACACTAAGTTGAAAAATTATTCCAAATAAATATAAACAGTGAAGTTTTACAACACAATAAAATTAAATAAGAAAAAATAAGGAATGTTATTGTTACTTTTATCATATCTATCACAAATATTTGGAAATTGGATGACACCTTTCTAAATAATCCATGAGTAAAACAGGAAATAATATGAAGAATGAAAGAATTTTTTTGAATCGAGTAAGAAAAACTACAATATAATTTGTGCATAGCAACTAACGCAATCAAATTTCATCTCTTTCAGTGATTACCGTAACGGGTGTGAAATCATGGTGCCACCTCTAGAAACTAATATATAAACAGAAAACTGACCGAAATTAAGCAAAAAAGAACTAAATAATAAAGAACTAAATAATAAAGGCTAAAGCAGAATTCAATGAAGTGGGAAGAAGGAAAAAGAACCTAAACTTGGTTCTTAAAAAATGAACACAAATGACAAACTTTAACTTGATCAATTCCAGGAAGGGACAGAGTGACAAGTTATAAATGACCACACTCACTAATGAAAGAGAGGGGTTGCCACCGACCTAAAGAAACAGAAATGGTCATACAGGAACACATAACATAACTTCATGCTAAAAACATAGAGCTGATGAGATGGACACATTTCTAGAAAAACACAATGACTAAAACAGAAAATAGAAGTTCTGAAAAAGTTATTACCTAGTAAGGAAATAGAATTTGTGATTAACATTCTCCTCACAAAGAAAACTCCAGGTCCAGAACACTTGTGAAATTTATCATTTACTTAAACAACAAAAGCTATCAATTCTTCACAAAATCTCAAAAAATAGAGAAGACAGCAGTATTTCCTACCTCATTCATTCTGAGCCACCAGCATTACCATGATCTCAAAACCACAGAATAGCAGGAAAATAGACTTTATCCTCCATGGAGAGAATAAACATATTTAATCAGAGTATGCCAAATCAACTCCATCAACACAGAAAACGGATTCTTAGACAAGACCTAATGAAAGTCACACCAGAGGTATGAAATTAGTCTGATATTCAAAATCGAATAATATAACTTACAGTGTAAATTGTATAAAAAGCAAGCATCATGTTTGCAACAGAAAAGTCATTAAACAAAATGCAACTAGTAGCCATTGTTTTAAAAAATCTCAAAAAACTAGGAATAAAATGAGCATCCTCGGGGTCCGACGGGAGCACAGTGAAACCTCAGCTCGCCCGTCTGAAGGCTGAGAGGCTTCACGTTCCCCCGCCTGGTGGGATAAACTCACTGGGTTTGTTCCTGCCCCATCTTGCCGGAACTTTAAAGCAGGTTGTAAAGAACTGAAACTCTGCATAGCAGATAGGATTTGTGAACATGTGTGCACAGACTTGTAAAATTTAAAATAAGATAAATGAATAAACGGGTGGGGGAGGGGGACAAGAACTGAGATGTGCTAAGCACAGGTCCCGATTCCCCACAGCGAATCATTCACTGGGTCCTAAAAACGTGCACTAATAAAAGGGCAAACGCTTAAAATAGCGCGAATCGAGTTCAGCACTTTCGCAGAATTTAAATTCTGTGCCATTTCTAAATGCAACTAGTGAATAATTGAAATAAAAAATTACAGAAGCAGCTACACTCAAAATGGAATTTTAATATCTTAGAAAAAATGAGCAGAAGACATACATGTGGAAAACTACAAAACACTGATTATTGAAGGATATTCAAATCAAAATTTTTTTCATTTTCATGCATTTAAAGTATCATTACTAAAGTTGTCCCAAAGTAAATCTATATAGTTCTGTGTAACCAGTGTCAAATAATATTAGATTTTTATTTTCTAAACATTAAAAACCTCATCTTAAAAGTACTTATAAGTGCAAAGGAACTGAAATAACAAAAATAACGTTTACAATGAGAAACAGAGTTGAAGGAATCACATTACATTTCCCTAGTGATCAAAAAAGTGCGTTTGTGCAATAATAGGCATGTGACAACTGCGTGTCATTCCACTTACACTTATCACCTTACAGAAGCATTAAGGAGACAATTATCTTACACTAATATACAAATATTAACTCAATAAGAGTAAGATCTAAAAGATTTAAAATCCTTTAGATGATAAAAAAGGAGAAAACTGCCATGACCATGGGTTAAAGAATTCTGAAATATCATAATTCATAAAATAAAAAATGATAAATTGAATTTCATCAAATTTTAATTTTAAGAGCTTCACACTTCAAACTGCTACATTTTTATGCCTAGATCTTATAACCTTGAGCAACTATGTCTAAGATAACAATATGCCATATGTTAACTAGTATTGATTTCCTTTTTTTTTGAAATTCTGTATCGTCTATCTTTTTTTCTGTTTTGCTTTTTAGAATAAAAAAATAAAATGAAAGGAACAGCACAAGGTCAGAGAAAACATATTTCAAGGATACAGTCAAATTGTTTCAAAAGCTCTTACAACTTACTAAGACAAAGAATCTACTTTTTGAAACTATCCAAACATACAAACAGATATTTCACCAAAGAAGATACACAGACAAGTGATAGTTTAAGGATAAGCATCATTGTTAGCATTTAGGTAATTACAAATTAAAACCCACTAAGATATCATTATCCTCCCACATGAATGACTATAACAAAGAGAGAAAATGACAATTGTTGATGAAAATGTGGAGGACTGTGCTCTTACCTTGCTTCTGTGAAAGTAAAATGAGAAATCTACTTTGGAAAGTATTTTGTGAAAGTTTGAATCAGAAACCTTACTCTGACCCACCTCCCCAGGAGAAATATTAGGCAAGGGCCATAAAGAGATGTATACAATGCTTATCGAACAGCAATATGGGAATAAATTGTACAATACTTGCAGAACAGCTCCAGGAGCAATTAAGATGTCCATTAACTGGTGAAAGAATAAACAAAATGTGCTATAATCAATTATGCAAAGTAGATTATTTCTGAGTATGGAGGGACAAACTGCTGATCTGTGCCACAATACTGATGAATCTTAAAAACTGAGTAAAAGGAAGCAGATGCCATAATTTATTGTATTGTAGGAATCTATGTCAAAACTCCACTAATGGTAAAGCTGTTGACAGTGAAAGCTGAGACTTTTCATGCGAACAAGAACTGGCTTCAGACAGGCCAACAAAACATTTTGGGATAACGGCAATATTCAGAACCTGGACTATGGTGGGGTCTGCATAATTGTAAATTTATTTTAAAATTATTTAAATGCAGTCTTATAATAACTTTATAGTGCATAGTTTATATTACTCCACCAAAACTGTAAAAATGAAAGGTAAAAATAAGAAGGCATGCCCGTAGCAGCTCTTTTCAAATGTAAGAATTCTGAATAAAATAGGAGCTAGATAGCTAAAAATGTTAGAACGCTTTTCCTTTTCCCTTTGTTTTCCTTGCCTTGTTGAATGTTAACACCTGAAAGTGATCAGATTGGAGCAGAACTCAGCCCGGAACTCGGTGCAGGTAAGACCACAACCTCGGTCCTACGGTGGCTCTTCACCCCCAACTTTTCCCAGCATGCCTCTGTCCTAATCTGGCTTCTCCCCTACCTGACTTTTCCCAGCATGCCTCTGTCCTAACCTGGCTCTTCAGCCCCTACCTTTTCCCAGCATGTCTTGTAGAGCAGGGAATCAGGGTCTCAGAGCTGTCAATTCTACAGATGGAATTTCGCAAAACGTATTCCACCAAATATAGGAAATGTTAGTACTTCTCCTTACAACTTCAAAATATTTTAAGGACCAATGACTTTGGGTACCAGTGGGCTAAAAATAAATATGTTTCATTGCTGCAGAGCCTCTCAGAATCCTTAGGATGGTATTGTAATTGTGTTTGTTTTTATAAAACATATAGTATTACATGACTCCATGCAGTCAACTGGAAATTCCCTGAGGCTAACTTCAGTGGTAATTTTCAAAGCCCAAACATTTTATGCAGTCACTTCATTTAGACAACAGATGAGAAAAGAGAGAGAGAATAAAAGGAGAGAGAGAGAGATTAAGTTAAATATGTCAGGAGGTGTTGATGGCCAAGTGTCAAAATGGAAAACATACCTTGTATTGTGTTTCTTATCTCGAAACTCTCACATGGTGAGAGTGGAGAGCAGAGGAGTGTGGAAATAGAGTCTAAATCCCGGCGAACAGATAAACGGAAATGACATAATGCACCAAATCTACCTTTGTATGAGGGTACAATGAAGGAGCCGCCGCTGAATCGGTGCTGGAGCAGCCTATGACATTTTCAGTGATGTTCGGAACAGGACTCGGGTGGATCCCTGCAACGTCCCCCCCATGGGGGATTGGAAGGTGTCTACTTTCACTTCTTCAGGTTCCGTAGGCTGTTCTTCATTATCTGGGGACACTTCCTCAATTATTCATGTCTTTTTAAAGAACATTTTGCCCAAACTTCCACATAAAATGAAACACTACTCTAGAGGGAAAACTTTGGAAAGCATTTAAAAATTTTTGCACTAAATGTGTGCAAACTGTTCATATTATCTAAAGTCTCTTTAGTTCATTCCTTTAGTAATGTGACTAATGTTTATGGGGATTTTTATCATTTTCAGGTCATTTTAGCATGAAAAATCCCATTTATTCATTATAGCTTTGTGGAAGATACATAGAGTTATCCATATATTCAAAATAAATCAGCCAACACTAAGGGGAAGTGAGCCTTTTCACGGCCTCTGAGAAGCTGTGTGTTACATTTTAGGGAGGTTTCAGAGGAGCCTGTGACACAATTTCAAATCAGATGAAGTTGGCGTGTAGCTCATTTAATTCGGTGATAATTTTGAGAGCTTGGGTTTTTTAAATAAAACCTACTCCAAAAGGAAGAACTTACTTATGTAAGTTCATATTATATTACCTAGAGGTTTATTGAATACTTCTTTCAGGTTTCTCTGGTTGCTATGGCAGGCAGAAACATGCAGACGACACCCAGGATTTGGAGACAGATTTATTTATGTCAAAGGGCCCTGATCGGGATCATTCCCGAAGTCTCGGGCCCTGAGGCCTGGTGGTCTAGGGCTTACATGAGATCAATAAGCAGGAAGCACAGAGGCAGATGGCCTGTCGCCTGGGGACTGGTCCTTACAATCTGCATCACAGTGACTGACTGTGCATCACACTGACAGCCATATCTAAGACACAAAGTTAACAGGAACTGTAACCAGAACCATTTCCTGGGCAGCTGACAAACTGAAGTATGCTGGCTTGGTGTGTATGGGGGGTCATCTTCAGCTCCACATTAAGTACCCAAACTGTGAGGGGTTTAAAAATCAACATTTTATTCACCGCACAGAGATTCAGCTCTAGCTTGAGTGTGCAAAACTGTGTTGGCAAGGTGAGTAGCACACGGAGACACCTATGCTTGTGACAGCAAACGTAACACAAAGGCCTGTGGAGGATTGGACAGTATGCGTCGGGACTGTGGCAGTCAGGAAAGGCTCCAGAGGCTGTGACAGTGCCCAGAGCTGAGGAAATCCTTTAGGTGACTTAAGAGAGGAAAAGAACAGCATGGACCAATGCAGGGAAGTGGGAGATACTAACAGTAGCTATAGTAGCAGACAGCAGTGTGCTAATCGGTCCCACCTGGCGAGACTTCCCTTCAGGAAATTAAAAACCATTAAGATAAGCGAAGGGAAGAGAAGACACAGGCGATGGAGGTCTCCTACTGCAAGGAAAAAAAGTTTAGCTTCAAAATTGGCAGCGGACGCAACCGCTTCAGAACACTCTCCAGGGCTGAAATTGCTGCTAATTATCGTCCCGTCAGGAGAAGACACGGTCTCTGCTCAGCTCACACGCAGGACGTGCCACCTGGTGGGTATTGAAGGCTCCTTGGTAGACCAGTTCTCTGCACCGTGGGGATTAATGTAGATGGCTGATTTACAGTGAGGGCAGGAGAGCTCTGCATAGCAGAAGAGCACACGAAGAGAGCTTGAGTAGGAAGCGTCGTCACGCAGCAGGCCGGAGCACGAGGTTCAACCTCAGCAGGTGCCTGAATCCACTCTCACCATCTTTCTTCTTTATTCGAACTTCCTTCTATAAGATCATGACAGGAGGACACGGAAAGTAGGGGAAGTTCAAATAATTCCTCAGATTATTTATTTCCTCTAGAGATGTGACTGAGTCACCTGACGTCCCTCTTACAGCTTCCAGACAGAGCTGGCGGTGTATGGAGAAGACTGAAGGCCGTCGGTTTCCCTTCACCCCATCGCTGTCCTTTGACCCTGGCAGCACTGATTGGATCATCACTTTATCCTGACACCGGCTTTCCATGCAGCTGGGCACAGGCCAGCCGCTTCCCAGGGCTGCTTTTAAGCTTGCTAAGCTCACTGAGTCCTATGCTACTGGGGCCAAATCAGAAAACGGCTTTCGCTGTGCAATTCACCAAATGAAGTGATCGCTTTCTCGTAGCAGCTCGCAGGTGAAATAATCAGGTAGAGAAGAGTCTGATCTTGGCACCTGCAGTATTAATCTAATAGCCATACAGATGGCAGCGAGACTCATCAACAGCGCCCGCTGAGGAGTTGTATTTATGTCTTTGTGGCCCCAATCACAACAGGGAATTTTGCTGGGAGAATTTGGTTCACATCATTTAATTGGATTCCTGGTGACACGTGACATATCTTCTCTGAAAGTAAAACCATACGAGTTTACTCCCTTTCTAGTCCTAGTTCTAGTTCTAGATTTTTTTCTTTATTTTTTTAACATCTTAGTCTTTATTAAGAAATCTGGAATTTACTAAAATTCATAGCAAACAAATATAATTACTTCCAAATATATGTAAAATGAATTGGAATGGTGGAAAAATTGTACTCTCCCAAAGCATTCTCTTTTTTTTGAATTTTAAAAAAAGTTTCTGTTTAAAGAGAAAAAAATAGAAAAAATGTAGAAATGTTACAGAATTTCAAAAAAAACGATAAACAGTAAGAGATCACTGGTTGATAAATTACATATTGTCCTTTTAGAAATAGTTGTTCAAGTAACAAAATTAGAACATACAAAGTAGACATTCAAGCAGAAGTTGGATCTGTTCAACAATCCAACAAGAACTTAGAAGTATGGTTATCAATCCTAAATACTTATATATTCATGCAGTTATATCTTTTATAGAACTTCCTATTTCCCCCTTTTTACAATAGCAATTATACATTTTTTAAAAATTTTATTTAAAGAGAAAAAAAAGCAAAAGAGAAAAGGGTAGCAACAATACAGAATTCTAAAAGAAAAAAGAAAAAATAGAAAAAACAATAAGTAATCACTAGTCAATAAATTACATATTGTCATCTTGGATGTAGTTGTTCAAGTTACAAAATTAAAGGATACATGGTAGACATTCAAACTGAGACTGCATACAGTTCTGCTCAAAGATCCAACAAAGATTCAGCAATATGGTCATCTATTTTACACACTCAAACATACATGCAGTTATATCCCTCAGAGACCTTTCTGTTCCTCTCTTTTTTACAATAGCAATTACACATTTTGGGTTTTATTACTCTTATAGTTCTTATCATTTTTTACACTAGAGACACAATGTGATATTTATAAATATGATTCTTATTTATTTCACTAATGAGGATAGTCTCAAGTTGTCTCCATTTACCTTTGAAGGCCTCAAGATCATCCTTTTTATGGCTGAGTAACATTCCATTGTGTAGAAATACAACATCTTTTTCATCCACTCTGCAGTTGATGGGCATCTTGGTTGTTTCCAAGATTTAGCTATTACAAATTGTGCTGCTATGAACATGGGTGCACATATATCACTGTGATATAAACTTGGCAGTTCTTCTGGTAAAATACCTAGGAGAGGAATACTTGGATTGAATGGAACTTCCAATCCTAGTCTTCTGAGACTTCTCCATATGGATTTCCATAGTGACTGCACCAGTCTACATTCCCACCAACAGTGGAGCAGTGTTCCTTTTTCCCCACAGCCTCACCAACGTTTGTTATCAGTTGATTTCTTGATGGCAGCTATTCTTTCCGGAGTGAGGTGAAACCCCAATGTTGTTTTAATTTGCATTTCTCAACTGACCAGTGATGGTGAACATTTCTTCATGTATTTATTTGCCATTTGTATATCTTTCTCTGAGAACTGTGTGTTCATCTCAGATGCCCAATTTTGGAGAGGGTCTTTGAATGTGGGGAGCTTGATGTTTTTCAATTCTTTATATTTTCTGGATATAAGTCTTTTGTCTGGGGGGTTGCTGGCTAAAATTCTTTCCCACTCTGTGGGTTTTCTTTTCACTCTGTTGGTGATTTCCTTTGAAGTGCAGAAACTTTTCAATAATATGAGATCCCAGTTGTTGATTCTTTGAGGTTGTTTCCTGTGCAGTTTGCATTTTGTTCATAAATTCTCTGCCTACTCCTGTGTCTCCAAGATTTCTACCTACCTTGTATTCCAGCAGATTTAGTGTTTCTGTTTTGATATTTAGGTCTTTGATCCATTTAGACTTTAGTTTTGTGCATGGTGATATGCATGGATCTAGTTTCAGTCTTCGGCATGTGGAGAGCCAATTTTTCCAACACCATTTATTGAAGAGGCTATCCTTCTTCACTGGACATATTTAGCCCCTTTGTCAAATATCAGGTGGCTTAATATCTTTGTAGTTGTGCCTGCATCTTCTGTTCTGTTCCATTGATCCTCAGGTCTATTTCTTTGCCAGTACCATGCTGATTTTATCACTGTGGTTTTATAGTATAGATTCAAGTCAGGAATTGAGATGTCTCCTGCCTTGCCTTTGTTGCCCAGAATTGCCTTTGCTATTCTAGGTTTCTTCTGTTTCCAAGTAAATTTTAGGAGTGTTTTCTCTAGTTCTGTGAGGTATGTCAATGGTATTTTGATTGGGATTGTGTTACATCTGTATAACAGTTTGGCGCATATGGCCATTTTCACAATGTTGGTTCTTCCTATCCAAGAGCAAGGAATATCCTTCCATTTCCTAATATCTTCTTCAATCTCCTTTTTCAGGGTAGTATAATTTTCAGCATATAAGTCTTTTACATTTTTAGTTAGGTTAATTTCTAAGTACTTCATTTTTTTAGATGTTATTGTAAAGGGTGATATTTCCATAATTTCTCTCTCAGTGAGTTTTTTGTTTCTGTAAAGGAATGCTATTGATTTTTGAGCATTGACTTTGTATCCAGCTACACTGCTGAACTTGTTTATTACCTCTAGTAGTCTTTTAATGGAGGTTTTTGGGTCTTCTATATAGAGTATCATGTCATCTGCAAATAGTGATAATTTAACTTCTTCCTTTCCTATCTTTATTCTTTTTATTTCTCTCTCTTTTCTGATTGCCTTGCCTAGTGTTTACAGAACTATATTGAAAAGGAGTGGTGATAGTGGACATCCTTGTCTTGTTCCTGATTTTAAATTGAAAGCTTTCAGGTTTTGTCCATTTAGTATAATGTTGGCTGTTGGTTTGTCATAGATGGCCTTTATAAGGTTGAGGTAGACACCATGTATTTCGAGTTTCTGAAGGGTTTTTATCATGAACATGTGTTGGACTTTGTCAAAAGCTTTTTCTGCATCTATTGAGATGACCATGTGGTTTTTGGTTTTGGCGCTGTTGATGTGGTGTATTACATTTTTTGACTTGCATATGTTAAACCATCCTTGCATTCCTGGAATGAATCCCACTTGGTCATGATGTATAATCTTCTTGATGATTTGCTGCATCCTATTTGCCAGTATTTCATTGAGAATCTTTGCATCAATGTTCATTAGTGAGATTTGTCTATTGTTCTCCTTTTTAGTTAGACCTTTCTCTGGTTTTGTTATCAGAGTAATACTTGCCTCCACGAATGATTTAGGGAGAATTGTTTTCTTCTCAATTTCATTGAAGAGTTTAAGGAGTATTGGCATCAAATCTTCTCCATATTTCTTGTAGAATTCAGCTGTGAATCCATGAGGACCTGGGCTTTTCTTTTTTGGTAAGTTTTTAATTATGTTTTCAATTTCAATAGCTATTATTGGGTTGTTCAAAATTGCTATATCAACTTGGTTGAGCTTTGGTAGTTCACATGTTTCTAGAAATCTGTCCATTTCCTCTGTGTTTTCCACTCTATGTGAGAAGAGATTTTCAAAGTAAGTATTCGTGATCTTTTGAATTTCCATGGGATCTGTAGTAATTTCCCCCTTTTCAGTTCTGATTGTGTGAATTTGGGTTTTTTCTTTCTTTCTCTTGATAAGGTTAGCTAGGGATTTGTCAATTTTGTTTATTCTCTCAAAGAACCAGCTTTTTGATTTACTAATTCTTTGTATTTTTTTGTTTGTTTGTTTCAATTGCATTGATTTCTGCTCTAATCTTTACAATTTCCTCTCTTCTATGAGCTTTGGGTTTAGCTTGCTCTTCTTTTTCTAGAAGCTTGAGATAGAGCATTAGGTTGTTTATTTGTGCTCATTCTGTTTTCTTGATATGACAGTTTATTGCTATATATTTCCCTCTTAAGACCGCTTTCATTGCATCCCATAGATTACAGTATGTTGTTTCTGTGTTTTCATTGAATTGTAGGTATTACTTTATTTCTTCTTTAATTTCTTCTGTAGCCCACTGGTTGTTCAAAAGGTTTTTATTTAATTTCCATGGATTTATGTAGGTTTTGCAATTTCTTTGCCATTAATTTACAATTGCAGTGCATTATGGTCAGATATTACACATGGGATGATTTCAATACCTTTGCATTTACTTAAGAGTGTTTTATGGGATAACATATACTCTATTTTGGAGAATGTCCCATGTGCTGCTGAGAAGAACATGTATTCTGGTGTGGTTGGGTGGAACACTCTGTAACCATCTACTAAGTCCAATTGCTCACAGGTATGATTCAGTTCTGTTATTTCTTTGCTGACTTTTTGTCTAGTTGATCTATCCCTTTGTGACAATGGGCTGTTAAGATCCCCTGTTATAATTTTGTTCTTGTGTATTTGATTTTTCATGTCCATTAGTATCTGTCTTACATAGTTGGGTGCTCTGTATTTGGTGCATATATATTTATAATTGTTAAGTCTTCCTCTTGAATTTTTCCACTAACAAGTATGTTGTGTCCTTCTTTATCTCTTTTTAGGTTTGAAGTTCACATTGTCTGCAATTAGAATATTTACCCCTGCTTTTTTCTGGGTTGCTGTTGCATGGAATACTGTTTTCCATCCTTTGACTTTTAATCGATGAGTTTCCTTTTGGGTCAGATGTGTTTTTTGTATACAGCATATTGTGGGATCATGTTTCTTGATCCATTCTGTCAGTCTATTTCTTTTTATAGGTGAATTGAGGCCATTTACATTTATGGATATCAACGATATGTACTGGCTTGACTTTGCCATGTTATGTTCCAGTTGTTTGCTTTCTGCTTTTCCCCTTATTAAATTGCTTATCCTACCTGGTGGTTTCTTTCTCTTGTGGTTTTGGGGATTGTGGTCATTTTTATCTCTGTGTAGTGTGTCTTTGAGTACTCTTTCTAGGGTTGGTTTGGTGGACGTGAATTTCTTCAGTTGTTCTTCGTCATGGAAGTATCTTGTTTCTCCATTAAATTTGAATGAAAGTTTTGCTGAGTACCTCAGTCTGGGTTGAAAGTTGTTGTCTCTCATGGCTTGAAATACCTCACTGCAAGCTCTTCTTGGCTTGAGGGTTTGGGCTGAATAGTCTGCTGTGAATCTAATGGGCTTTCATTGGTAGGTGAGTTGTATCTTTTCTCTAACAGCTTTTAATTTTCTGTTTTTATGCTGCATGTCTGAGATCTTAACTATTACGTGTCTGAGTGTGGATTTATGTTGACTGTGACTGCTTGACATTCTATATGCCTTACTTATCTGCATATCACATTCTTTTTCCATGTTTGGGAAATTTTCTTCTATTACTTCTGTGAATATTTTGGCTACATCATTTACATTGACTCTTGCCTCTTCACTGATACCTATTAATCTTATATTTTTTTCTCTTGGCATCATCTTGAAGCTGTTGGATTGTCACTTCATGCTGCTTTGTTATTTTTAAAAGTTCTATCCTTTCATGATCACTAATTGCGATCTTGTCCTCAAGGTCCGAAATCCTATCCTCAGCTTCATTTAAGCAGTTTGGCAAGCTTTGAATAGAATTTTTTGTTTCTTGGATGTCTCTTTCAGTTTGTTTCATGAATTCTGCATGTTTCCTATATTGTTCATTCAAGGTTTCAATCAGTTAACCATGCTCCTGTACTTTTTTCTCGATTTCTTCTTTAGCTGCGCTCAACAACTCATTTATCAAGGTTGTTATTTCTGTCTTTACATGGGAGAGCACTTCTAATTTGATTTCCTCTATAGCCTCATGGAGTTTTTATTTTGCTCACCATCTTTTCCCAGTGTGTTACTTTTGGGGTCCTCTATTTCAATCTCTCCTTCACTTGCTTCTGGTGGACTAGATGTTTGAGACTGCATTTTGCTTTTTTGTTTTGACATTTTCACTCTGCCTGATGTTTTCTTTGTGTAGGAAGGGGTCACCCATACTCTTTCAGCCTCACCAAGGTCTTACACTTAGTTGGAGAGGGCTTTGCTACTGGCCCTATTTATCCACTGTACAACTCTATTTTAGGGGCAAACTCACCACACTGGCACAGTTAATCCACTGTAGTCCAAGGTTCACTGCCTGGGAGCTAAATTCCAAGTTTTTTCTATGCTCTGGCATTCCACCAGAGTGTGTGGTCAGGAATTTGGATCCTTCCCATTGCTTGGCATTTGCTGGGCATGGCCTGGTTGGGCCACCTTCCCTGTGTGTGGCCCGGGGTGTTCTGGGTTGCAGCGTGTGGTCTTACTGCCTGGGAGCAGGCTCAAAGTCCCCCTCCATGCACTCTGATTCCCCAAGAGCACACTGTCAGGGCCCAAAGCCAGAATCTGGGTCATGCTAGCTGCTTGGCAGTCACTCCCAAAGCATTCTTAAAACCTTCATTTGATCAGGAGGTGGGTCTCACAATTCGGGAAAGTGACTAGTTTCTAGAAATAGAAATGTTTAAAATATGTTAGAAGTATAATATTCAGTTCTATATCCTCCCTCTAGTCACAAGTACCTTAATATGATCCATCAGTAAGTCTACTTTAACTCTCATGCTTCCACTTGGGAAGGTTGGCTCTTCATGATATGTCTTCTCTGTCTGCTGGCCTAGAACAAGTTACTAAATCTATTAGACTCCAATGACCTCATCTTCACGGCAGAGTGAGGTACATCTTATAATTTAATTGAATAATATATGTTGAAGCACCTAGCACAGAGATTTACACATGAAGGGCTTAGTAGATGTTAGTTAAATAAAGTCATTTCGTATGTTCATCTAGTAGCATTTGTTCATTCATGGAAAAAAATGAAATTTGCCTCACAGTATTTAGTGAAGATAGAGTAGGCCATAAGATATTGCAAAGACTCAATTGATTGTGGACTGAGGTATATATTTGATATTCCCTGAAAGTTTTCTGAAGGACCAAGCTTAATCCATTAATAGAAGTCTCTCACCCTGCACTCAGTAGTCACAGACACATTTCAAGCTCTGCACCCTCCTAATGCTAGGCGTCCTATCCAGGCCTTGCGTGGTGTTACTCAGGGTGAAGAGCAGATCTAGAATCAGACTTTGTGGAGTCAAAATCAAGACATGTCATTTCCCAGTTCTTGGACCATTCACTGTGAGTCAGATTGTCATCTGCAGGACAGAGGAGCTATTTCTGAAGGTTTCTACAAAGATTAAACACATTGGTTCATGTCAAGCCTAGTGTACTGTAAGTACTTAACCTTGCTGATGTTTTTGTTATTTCATGGATTTGTTTCTCCTTTTCACTAAGCCATGAAAACAAATTAAACCCTGGGATATCACCTTCAATGTCTTCTGGTGAAGGCTTTAAACCCCGCTCAGAATTCTCTTGATAGTGATTATAATTCTCTTTTCTCTCTCCATTATCCTTCTTCCTCCTTCCTTCCTTCCTTCCTTCCTTCCTTCCTTCCTTCCTTCCTTCCTTCCTTCCTTTCCTGTCTTCCTTCCTTCCTTCATTCCTTTTTTCCTTTCTTCTTTTTTGCAATTCTCTAAGATTTCCTGGCCTCCTGAGAGAATTTCTCACATTTCTTATCAGAAAGAGGGTGGGAGGGGGCCCCAACCTTGAACAGCTGGAAACACTACTATGTAAAGCACAGATTCTCTGACAATGGGAACAAAACACCATAATAGACAACCAGAGTGTCTTCTTTCATTTTCTGACCTTTAATTGAAAGATCGAAGACAAGTAGTTCCTGAGAGAAACCAAAAGGCTGATTCCCTTACCCTGCAGCTTAGAGTAAAAGGCTTCCTGGAAGTCTTAATATGCATTATGAATCACCCGCTTGTCACTCGAGGAAGTTCACAGCTGAGTACAGTGCTGGGAAGGATGGATGGAGCTGTGACAGGCACCCGCTCTGGAGGGAAGGTGAAAGGCCTCTAGGTAATAGCACATCTGGGCCTCCCTCAGGCAGTTTTCATAAAGCTGATGCTTTTGACCTAAAGCTTCCCGTCTGCTGGCATCAGGACTGACTGCTCTTTCAAAAGCCCCGCTATTGTGGGCTAAGGTTACCTAAAGCCAAGTGTGCTTTGTCGTCTTTTCCATTTAACCAGCTCCTGTGCCTTTGGGAGTGATCTGCGGAGGGGTATGCAGAGAGTAACCCTAAAGGATCAGGGATCTTTGTGAAGGAAATCATTGAAAACCTCACAATAATCTGATGTGGAATCAGAAACACTGAAAACAAGAAAACGCTGGATCCCAGCCACTCTCTGGCATGTGATTTTAACAACTTCACGATCACATGTAATTTTTCCATCACTTTCCTCCCAGCACATCAAACTCACACGTCTCTGTATTTGCTCTAACTCAGCCACACTTGTGACTAATCTTTTAGATTCTAACACTGTCACTAAAAGGCCCATCCAACTGCGGGTGGTTGACAGCCACATCCTTCTGCAAACTGGAAGGTGATGTGTCCCCTCCCCAATTTCCACTCAGTGTTCTGAACTCACAGAATGTGCGAGACCCGACCAGACGGCGTGATAAACACCTCTTGCGAAGTGGGACAGAGGCCGCAGCAGCAAAACGCAGTGCGAAGGGCCTGAGGCAGAATTACGCAGCCGGGCTCTCCTGGGAAGCTTTCAGGGGCTGGAGACAGAGTGGGCACCGAGAGAGGAGGAAACTGCGCTGGGTTCATGAAATTTAAGGTGGTGTCGCTCAGAGAAGCCTCAGGCCCCCGAAGCCTGTGAAGCTGGGTATCTCTTCCGGTTTGAAGGGAGGGTGTGAAAACTGAAGCAGGGAGCCCTGTGAGACGGAAGGGTTCGGGGCAGGCGGATGGGCACTTATTTAATATTTACCAAACCGTGAAGCCAATTTTTAAGCCAAGGCAGAAAAGTCACATATAATAAAAACCCCCTGGGTTGTGTTATTAGATAAACTTAGGGTCACATAAAGGTATGATCCACATAACATGGCGAATGTTTAAATTTAAACATATACACTGGGGGCTGGGTGTTTAGCTCAGTGACACACGCACCTGCCCTGGCAAGCACAAGGTTGTGAGTTTGATCCCTGGAACCCCCGCCACAAAAACGTCCCCCTCATTTCAAGCACCCTTACCTCACGGTTCTGGGCACTCTCTGGAGCAGCTCTGGAAGCCCTCTGTCGTTAGTGCCTCTGGTCGTGCTGTCCTGGCTGCCCTGGTGTCCCCTGAGTGCATTAAGAGCATTTACTATTTGTGGTCATTTTAACTTCGGAGAAGAACTAAAAGTTGCAGGGTTCCAGGCCCAGGAAAGAAGGTCGACGAAGACAAACCGATGTTTCACGAGAGACTGACACCCCGTGGGGTGGCGTTCAGAGCCAGTGCGCAGAAAATTAAAAACGTTTTTTTAAAATTACACCTCCTGAGACACTCAGGAAAGAGCACTCCAGAGCTGCCTCAGAAAGTGGTAAAAATAATGAGATAAGCGTGATCCAGCAAGGGGAGGAACTGGAGGAGGTTAATGGCAATGTGGCTTTTACTGTAATAATTTTTAACTTAAACACATCTTTGCTGAAGCCTTTGTAATGAACCTAACACAGAACTACTGAAACTCAGGATCCATTCATTCCCAGCAATGGCATGATGCAGAGGTTACTGAAACTCTGTGAAAGAAGTTATGTCATTTACAAGGTGAGAATCATGCCTAATTTGAAGGATTGTATAAAGTTCATATGTAATATATATACAATATCTATCATCATGTTTGGAAATATTTAGGCATTTAAAAATGATTAATAATCCTAATAAAATACACGTTGAATTTATTATTTTGTTGGACTCTATTAAAGTCATGTTAGTGGGTCTTTTATGATTGTCATGCTTATCCTAATTTAAACTTCTTGAAAACAAAAGCCTATTTTATTTGTAATGCTTTAGCCTTAGACATTATAATATTCCCTCGAGCAGAACATTCATTTCATCAATTAATATTTGTTAAATTAATGAAGAGCTAATAATCATATTCAGATGATTTTTATTATAAGTACTTATTGTCAAAACAAAGCAATAGGAAGACTATTCCAGAAGTTTTGTACAACAAAGATCAGAAGCAATAGAGAAGAATCTTTTCCAGGGAGTCATTTTTATAGTGACAAATGAAGTAATATATAATATTCAAGAGATGTGGCAGACAGAGGAAATGACAAAAGTTAGTAACTAATCAAATCAGACCTGGGTATGGTTGAAAAACACAGAATGTCTCAGTATAGATTAACGAGCCCATGAAGTTTGAGACATTGAGCCTTATCACTTAGAAGGATGTTGACCTCAATTTATCAAAACCAGGATGTTAGAAGGATATTGACCTTAATTTACTAACACTAGGGTGTTAGAAAAAAGAGGTGGTTTGGAAGGGGAGGTAAGCAAATCAATTCTAGGTATCACATATAAATATCTATGCTTTCTGTGGGGTTAAATCAAACACCATGGAAAATGCTCATAGGCATTATGACTTTAAATCCTCAATTTGCATAATTTTTACACAGAAGAGCAGACTGAGCTACATGGTGACCATATAAGTATATAGTTAGGATTCTCTAGAGGAACAGAATGGATGGACTATATGTGCGTAATTATGCAAGGGGATTTAAGAGCTAGGCTTCTCGGATCAGTGTGGACGCTCCCACCATGGCCAGCTACCTGCTGGAGAGCCAGAGCGTCCAGCAGCTGCTCGGCCCAAGAAGATAGAAGCTGCAAAGCAAGAGGGATGCAGGATGCGGCACCGTGCCTGGTCAAAGGCTCGGAAGCTCACAGGATGGAGGCCTGTACTGGGATGCAGTGGGAGGAGGAAGGATTTGGGAACCTGGAGAGCAGCGTCCAAAGGCAATGGCAGCAAAAGACACAGGTACTCAAGACTGGAGCTCTTCGCAGTGAAACCTCTCCTCCATCTCTCCTTTGTTGTTCCGCCCAAGCTGTAAGGCTAAGCATTGGTGCCCTACAACCAAGGCCGGGCTTCCTCCCTCATCTGCTGGTCTGTAGTCAGTCACCCACAGACTCACCCAGAATAGAGCTGCATTGAAATCTGTGCATTTCCTACTCCATTCACATCTATATAACATGATTAAGTTGACGTAACACACCTAGGGGCGCACAGATGGGGTGCTGAAATTTTCTAGTGGGCCATCTCAACTCCAGAGACTCTAGTCACAGGATTTCATTGCAAGTTGGATTTGAGGAGCTACTGGAACATCTGGGAGAGGGAAAAATGAAGTTTTCCAAGAGCTCAAGTTAAAATGGATGTCATTTCATTGCTGATAGCTCTATGATGTATCCTGGATTATTTCTGATTTTTGATTAATCCTCTTCACCTGATTCCCGGGAATGATTACCCTGCAGAATCTCTGGCCAAGTAACTGCATACTTACTTGGTGAAATTGAAAATGTTTATTTACTTGTAATCATGGCTTGGCAGAAATGGGGTTCAGTTAACTCTTGGGGGGCATGTGGAGGAGGGCACGCCACAGGGAGGGTCCCAGGAGGACTCAGACCTCTCCCCAAGCTGAGACGGTCTCCACTTCCCTCGTGCTCTGTCGTGAGCTGTGCACATTCTTACTGTCCACTTGAATTTCCTCGGAAACCATTTGAAATACAATCGCCTCAGTTCTCAGTGGTCAGTGCTCAATTTTAATGCATAAGTGGTAAAGTGGGCATTAGGTTTTACTCAGCTGATTCATGAGTGAACTTGAGTGGCGTCCTTGAGACGCTCCCTTCTGTCTCCCTTGTGTTCCAACAAGCAGTCTGTTGCACGCTGGTGAAGTTTGTGAATTCAGCAACACTCCTGATCCATCGGGACTTTTCTTTTTCTTCCCTTTCATCAGTCACATTTTGTCCCAGCAAATGCTAAACCTCAATAACCCAAATTCACTTGGGTTAAGTCAGGGTGTTCTGGACTACAGCATGACGTGGGGGCAGGTTGGTCACTCAGCAACCTGAGAGGAGAGTCACGGCAAGGCCCTGAAGGCGCCAGGAGGAGTCACAGCTGGCTTTCTGAGACAGAAAGTGGCCTTTGTCCCATCACCTGCATGGCTGCTCCTGCTCTCAAGTTAACTGCAGGGCCTTTTCCCCTCCCCTCCCTACACACAGAAAGTAGGTGTTATTTTATTTCCCTAGTGAGCATGGAATGGCAAATATGAAACAGACCGGGGGCTGGGTGTCTGACACATACATGCGGTAGGTGCTCAACAAGGAAGCTGTCACGCTGAAACACTCTTAAGCTAGACTGGGAGGTCCGCGCATCATTCGACGGTCACTTTCTATGCTGCTGTGGAATCCTGCTCTTCTTCCTTTACTCTCTCTGGAGCTTTTGAGTCCCTAGAGAGAAGCCGAGGGCACACCTTGTCCCAGGCCGCGTCTCCCGCGCTGGTCCTTACAGATCCTGTGTCTGAGGTTCTCTTTGGGGACTGTTTACTAAGGTGAACAGCAGTGGAGACTGAAACAGTTTAGAGAGCAGAAAAGCTGCACTGGAAACAGCCCAGGATCTGGGCTCCCGGCGGGCGTCTTGCTGTTTAGAAACAGCCCTGGAGCAGCTCGCCCTGCAGGAGTCGGGGGCCTGCAGGGACCTGGGTCTCCTTACACAGAAGGAGCAGGCAGAGCCTGGGCAGGGGAGGCAGCATGCGGCAGGGAGCGCACAGGGAGCTCTGGGAGGACCCGGCCCCATCTGCCGTCTGTCTTCCCGGGTGAACCCCACTGGACCTGCCTCCCGGACTTGCGCTGGAACTCTGGGGGCAGAGCAATACGGACCCTGGTCCAGAGCCTGCTCTTCTTCCAGGAACTTTTGGTCACTGTGACGGTAGCAGCAGTACCGTCAAGACAATGGACACACAGGAGGCCCCTTTGCAGGACTGGGTTTAGTGACTCCGAGCAACGACAGGATCCCTGTACCTCTGAGGCTGCTCTGTGGCCCCCTCAGGATGACGGTCCTCCTTGGCCTTGGGCAGCTCACTGCTTATCCCTGCATCCAGAGGGCATCGCCCAGCCCAAGGGCAGGACCCATGTGCGCAGGGATGGGGTGCGGGGGTTCCTGCAGCCTCAGCTCTATTGCAGAAGACGCTCTTCTCCCTGGCACTAAGCGAGTTTATGTTCTAGGAGACAAAGTGGGTGAGTGAGCATTGTTTAAACCTTTTCATCCTTAGAAGTTTTGAGTTGTCTGGGAAAATGGAAAGGAAGTGAGTCTTTCCAGGTCTCATCTCTGGAAAGCAGTTGCTGTTAGGAAGGAGGCGGCTGCTGAGCAGAAGCCACATTCCACAGGGCGGCAGCGGTAGCAGCCCGTGGCATCCAGTCAGGTGAAAATCTCCACTCGGACTTACTCATTTGGAATTTATTAGAGCCTCGAGCCGGGCTGCATATCATTCTCTTTTGAGGAAAGAGCTTATGATTCTGAAATGTGATAAAATAGCACATTTTTAAAACCAACTTAGGCTTTTCTTTTTTTCAACCACCTTAAGAAAGAATATAAGCTAACGATTACAACTTTAGACACTTTTTTTAAAAGAAATGTTCATTGTATCACAAAAAGTCAGAATGTTCCCAGATAATAGCTTGATTTTTGCACATGTTAGCATCCAGATAGATAATGATTATTTCAAATAGAATGTTATGGGAAAAGATTTGCATACATGACTTGGAGAAAGTGTATTTGGCACCATTCTATGTAGAAAACGCCGACTGAGTCCAATGTGTCATATGTGCCAGGAATGTACCTCCTTCCATCATCAGGTTTACATATCAAAGCAAGAGAGCAGCTGGGTTCCTCCTTATTAGGCTTTACACACTACCGTATCATAGCTTAAAAATTGAAAGCAAGTTTTCCCTTGGCAAATACCTAGTGTGTAACCAAGACAAATCCCAGAGCCACGTCTGTCTGACGGTGATTCGTGTACTTTTAACTCACACCAGTTCTGTTAGGGATGCACTAATGTTCTATTTTTTCCAACAAAATAATTTCCATACACAGTGTCTAGCATGGAAACAGTAAAAATTATTCCCAGAAGTTCCCACGTGACTGTGATCTGACTGCGGATTGGTCAGAATTCTCTAAGCCGCGGCTCTGGACTGACTTTGTGTGTTAGGGCATAAAATGCAAATGAAGAGTAATCAGAGGAGGACCCTGGAACCCTGTGCAGTGCAGGAGGGAAGGGACAGCTTGAGATGGCACAAAAACAGGAACTAAAACTTTGATTTCTCCTCTTTGGGTTATTTCTTACTCTTGAGTACTGAGAACTCCCGGGACTGGATTCTGAAACAAGTTACACAGAATCCTATCTGCTGTTATGTCCAAAACCAAAACATGTTTCTATTGCTTTAGTTAAAAACTTCACAGGGAAAAGGTGACTCTCTTTGACTATGATTTTATTGAAAAGATTTAACTTTGCTGGTAGATCAACTTAGAAACTTTAGTGATAACAGAAAAAAATAAAAGTAGGTTTATTTTAAAATAGCATAAATTCAGTTATTCCACCATTCGGTCTGTCATTTCTCCTGACGGTTAAGGGCTGGGTGGGTTTCCACGCTGTTCCTAAACTGTCTTCCTGGGTAGAGCACAACATCCTCTAACCACACAGTAAAGTCCCAATTTAGGTTTTCACCAGACAGATCACAGCTGTCGATGGTTCATGGACTAGAGTCCGCGCCTGGGCTCTGGCTCGATGGGCTGCATGCAGGATGTCAATGGCCTAAAAACAGGGTTAATGCTCTGAAAGAAAATTCAAACTCGGTCGAGTCGTTTTTACACTTGTCATTTTTTTATTGTTTTAAGTCCTCATAGACGAGGTAAAGGTTGACTTTCTCTTCATCCGCATCACTTTTTGACATCCTTTAAAAAATGAAAACTCCAGGTGAGAGAGAAGAGGACACGGAAGGGAGACATAGCTGGGATTTATTTGTCACTGGCCCATGAAACAACAGAGAGAAGAACCGATGGAAACCTGTGGGTGCCAAGGCTTAGCTGGGATTTAGTGCATGACTCTCTGGTGGTCATTTATTAAGCTCTACTGAGTATTAAGGACGCAACCTGAGCCTGAGCGATGCAGGAGAGTGAGCGGCAGCAGAGTGCAAAGGGACACGAGACGTGACTCACGGGAGAGACGTGCCCAGCAGAGAGCTGGGTCCAGAGGTCCGGCCACTGGGGGAGACGCTGGATAAAGGCAGAGCCGGGCGCGGTGTCCACACCTGAAATCCCGACACTCTACAGCCTGCGACACAGGGATCCCAAGCCGCAGCTGGGTCTGGGTGACAGCGAGCCCCTGTCTCAAAGTTTAAAAAAAAAGTTTAAACGTGCAATTGGGATTTAGTCCAGTGTGAAGGCCCTAGATTCAACCCTCAGTACCACCCAAAAAGGGTAATTCATAAGATATAGAACAAAGTAAAATTAAAAAGGAACAGGAGTAAAACCTAGAAGTTCAAATCCAGCTGAGGGCACAAGACGTCTAAGGACACCGTCATGTGACTGCGCCCCTCACTCAGTCCTCAGGGGGCGCAGGGTGAGGACCCTCTCCAACACCAGGCTTCGCGGGGGCTCCAGTCCCTCGTGGAAAGCAGCGCAGCGTTTCGATACGAGCTCTCCACATCCTCCCGTGCGCTCCGATCATCTCTAGGTCCACGTGACTCCCAACACAACGCAAGCCTGTGGGAATGACTTAGACCGTTACTTAGGGAACAATGACAAGACAGTCTCTACAGGTTCAGGACAGATGTTTTTTTTCTGAGTGATTGTGAGGTGCTGTTGATTAAATTGATACACATGAAGCACAGGATAGAGAGGGCTGACTACGCATGTGACTGACCAAGCTGAGTCCTACAGGGTTTCTGTGTTGAAGCCCTGACCTCAAAGGTGACTGCAGATTTAATAGGGGTTTGGGAGCTAATTAGGATCTGATGAGCTCATAAATGTGGAATCCTAATCCAATAGAACTGGTGGCTTTACAGAAAGGTTTTCTCAGTCTCTCTCTCTCTCTGTCTGTCTCTGTCTCTCTGTGTCTCTCTGTCACTGTATCTCTCTCTCTCCCTACACACACACACACACACACACACACACACACACTCACACCAAGGAGGGATCATGTGAGTGGACAATGACAAGGTGGACATCTGTGTGCCAGGAAGAGAGGCCTTCCTAGGAACTGAATCCAGAAGGGGAGAAAAGCCTTACTGCTTCTGATGACAGCTAATCAGGAGATCTGTAATTTCATAAAGTAGGGAAGCGTAAATAAAATCATTGTGTTTGCACAGCCTCAAGTTCTAAGGGAGCTAAGCAGGTCGCCAGCTGAAGGAAAGATGAGGAAACACCCGAGACCCAGGCACAGCATGGAGTCCAGCAGAAGAGCGCGGGCCCACACACACAGTCGCCCTTGGCAGGTGTTGTTGCCTGGTGATTTCCATGTGAGACCTCAGGAGATCTGGTGAACACTGAGGCTCTTAGTCTTGTTCTGTCTTCAGACCTCTGTGGCTGGTGCTGTGGAAGGGCTCTCCAATGCCTGCTGGATGCCCCAGGTGCACTTCCAAGTAGACAGGGCCCGAACTGATCTCTTTTGGATTCCAGAGCTCCACTTACACAGCTTTCTCCACTGCTGCGAAGACTTGCTCCTGTGCAATGTGAATCTCATTGCATATCAGATGCAAATCATTGTGATGCTTCTCTGTTTAATCTCAGTCTTTGGTTCTGAAAAATAAGTACAAATTCCTCAGCATGACATTGTGCAAGGCCAGCTTGACTACCAGCTAGCCACCAGTTACCACTGCGTTCCTCCCAGTGTGACATGCTACCTGCCCTGGAACCAAGTGTGCTCCACACAAATGCACACTGGGGTCATTTGGATGAGCAGTGTCACCCCAAAATTCAGATACTGAAATCCTTCCATGGTAACTCAGAATGTGACTGCACTTAGAGATTAGGTCTGGAATGAAGTATTAGGTTAAAATGAGTCCAGGATTTGGGCCCTGCTGGTTTGCATGTTAGAACAACAGGCAGGACCCATATATGGGCAGACAGAAGATCTGGGAAGACACGTAGGGGGTGAAAATGACCTCAGAAGAAATTCATTCAACCAGCATCTTCATCCTGGACGTCTACATCTCAGAGCCCTGTGAAAATAAAACCTTGTTGTTTAACCCATCCGGTGTACGATGCTTTGTTACAGCAGTTCAGTGTCTGCCACCTCCAAAGCCCACAGGTTGAAATCTTAGCACCAAGGTGGAGGTGTGAGCGGGTAGAGCATTTTTTTGTGTGTGTGTGAAACTGGGGATCAAACTCATGCCCTTGCACTTGCTGAGCAGGTGCTTATGCCGCTAAGCTAAATCCCCAGCCCAGGTAGAGCTTTTCACAGGGTAACAGTGATGGCAGCAGTGCCCTTGGTGACAGAGTCAGTGCCCAAAAACAAGGAGTATAGGTCCCTTCACTGCAGCACAAACTCTAAACCAGAAAGGAACCCTCACCAGACACTGGATCTTCTAGAGCTTTGACTTCTCCACCTCCAAACCTGTGAGAAGTACATTTCCTATTGCTCACAACCTACTCAGTTAATGATGCCTTGCTTTATAATCTGGAAGGGGCTTAAACACAGTCCACAACATTGATTAGCTATTGTCTTCCACCTGCCCGGATGCCTCTTCCTGAGATTCCAGCCATCCTCCATGATTCAGATGGATTTTACCTGAAAAACTCCTGCTTTGTGCTAAGTTCTTTTTGTCCCACCTCTAGTAACGTGGTTCACAACATGTTTTAATTGTCTTGTTTAACTGATTTTATTTTACTTTGGAAATCAAACTCAAGATCTTTCTATGGTTGTATCAGGGACCCTTGCAATGCGGCCCCCATCACCTGCAAGGTGTTACAGTGCGCCGCGAAAAGAAAGCGCAAGAGACAATAGCACTGCAATGGGGGCCTGGGGTGGCCAGTTGTTCATGGGGAACAAAAGCCCACAAGACAGCCAGACCCTCGGGATTTAGAGAGGAAAACAGTGAGAGGGTTACAGGATGACTCAGGTGATGGCAGTGATCTTAAATTAAGAGGCTCTCACGCTGATGGGGGGGGGCGCGGCAGGTTAGTAAGAAGTTTGTCCTTTCTCCAAGGCGAAATGTTTTTTCATTACTACTCTATTCTCAAGGAACCAGGATGACTTCAGCTGATGTAATCTTGCCCTGGGGCATCACAGAAACAGGGCTGAGGCCTCAGCTGTGTCCCAAGGCCCTGGAGTTATGTTTGACCACACCACAGCCGGCTTGCATGGCAAGATACTAGGTCCAAAAAGGCCTAGTCTCAATTTAATTATGAAATGATGTTTCTCCAAACCTTACATAAAATGGCCCTCAACATAGAGGGCTGGAGTTATAATAATTCCATAATCAGGTAAGATACTTGTCTGAATTTCGGTGCTACTGGATAGAACCAACAGGGAAAAACATACATATTTTTTAATGTCTAATTTTTCCTCTTTCTCCTAGTTGATATTCAAGTTGAATGTACTCATGTATTGACTGGCCTACTAGCCAGACAAGACAGAAAAATCAAAGTAGAAAGATGTCTTTACAAAATTTATGTTTGCTCAATGTTTGCAGCACAGAAAGTTAAATGTTACAATTTTCCCAAATTAAGTGTCATCAAAGAATAGGAGATACACAGCCAGAACAAAGGGAAAACATTCAATAATGACTGGATTAATTCAATCTCGACTCATAGCACATCTACTCACTCTAATCCAATGTCACAAAGTGCCGACGTTTAAGAGTGCGATTTGGCGATGTCGTGAGGTGTCTGTATGGACGTTCAGCTCTCTGTGTGTGGTGGGGGGGACCTGTCTCTGCTATGACCACTTCATCCACCAGGGCAGCCCTCAAACACCCACAGGCCACATATAAATGTGCGCCAGTAAAACTTTATTTCAAAAATCAAGCGGAGTGCAAAATTGAGCCTGCAGCCTACTTTTCTGGCCTCTGATTTAGAAAAAAAGAAGAAAAGTTAAAGGAATTTCCTTCACTTGATAGAAGCCTTTCACAACCAGCCCAGGAAATTTAAATGAGCTGTGATCAGCTTAACCCTGAGCAACATTCTAAGCATTAAACTACAGGTATTTAAAAACGGCTATTGAAGAGTCCCACAGCCTGCTATTAAAGAACGCAAAGATAACTCATGACATTAAGTTTTGAAGAATTTCTATGGTGAAAGACCAGGAAGAATGAATGGAGAGGAGAAAATTAACATCAGCTGCAAGAGATGAAAATGCTAATAAAGTAATTTTTGTGCCTACATCCTTTTGTGTGTGTGTACAATTTTTTATTAGTGTATATTTGCAATTAATGTCATTTACATTTGTTTTGGGAGATAAACCTATATATTTATAGTATTTCCCCCCACCTTTTCCTCCTCCGTTTTCTGTTATTCCTTCCCCCTGTCCACAATATCTGCCTTTATTTCACTCTTTATCTATATGTGAGATTCGTACATCAGAGGAACAGTGAGCCATTTCACTTTCTGTGTTGCACTTACTTCTCTTTGCACTGTGGTCTCCAATGTCCTAGTAACCACAGGCCCCTTTTATCACTTTTTTCTGGTGGGGGGTGGTGATGGGGATTGAACCCAGAGCCTTTGTGCTGAGCTACATTCTCAGCCCCGCCCCGCTTTTTGGGGACCGGGTCTCACTGTGATTGAAAGGCTGGACTAGAACTTCTGACCCTGCAGCCCCAGCCTCCCGGGACGCGGGGATCACAGGCCTGGGCCGCTGCCCGGCTCTCCGCCTTCTACTCCCCTTCACCCTGGCTCTAAGCCACGCGCCCGCCCTCCAGTGGTCACGCTCTGTGCACACGATCTTTTCACAGTACGGGGTTTCACTTTCACCCCCAGCCAGCACCTGCCCTTCCTCGCACGTATGTCCATGCAGGGAGGACACCACTGGCCATCTCCTGCCCTCCTTCCTTGTTCCCACAGAATCCCACCTCAGTCTCGGGCAGAAGCACAGTGGGCTAAGAATACCAAGTTCTCCGCTGCCACCTTACAGGTAGCGGGGCCACGGGAACCTATAGAGGTCACGACATCCAACTTGAACCCGCCGAGTGGGCACCTGCAGAAGCTCCGGAAAGCTGTCACTTTGGTGTGTGCCCGCTTGTCTGTCCCATGCTTGCATCCTGGGCCGAGGGCGCACTGCCCGGGGCACCTGCAGTCACCCTGCAGAGAAGGGGAGCCACCCGCTAAGAACGGCAGTGTGGGAAACGGAGAGGACGGTCGGAGCTCCCTGGGCGCAGCAGCCCCTGTCCCGGGCTGCCTAGCTCTGGCTCTTTGCTACCTAAGAATCGTTAAACTTTCTCGCTTAATGCCATAGTTTCTGGGCTTACTTTTTTTCTGCCTACAGTCAGAACTCATGAGTGGAAAAAAGTCCGGATTTCTTATCTTGTTCACTTTTCCCACTGCCAGACAAAATTCCTGACGTCTGCAATGTATAAAGGTGGAGATTTTTTTCCCTCACGGTTTCATAACTTTTAGTCCATGTGTAGCCAGTTTAAACACAGAAGAGGCAGGGTGAGGGGCCCCCACAAAGCCCTGCTCTGAGCACAGGAGGCTTTAAACCATAGTGTCTGGGACCCACGTGGACACATGTCAACACAGCCGGACCTGCTTTCCGTGATCGCTAGAGCTGTGAACTTTCGTGGCTCTAAACAATGCAGGTTTATCATTTTACAACTCTGTAGATCAGAACAAGTGTCAAGTTCATTCCCAGTGTGGAAATGGAGGCACCAGAAGACTGGTGGCTTCTAGAGGCTCGGAGAAGAATCTTTTCTTATTCGTGCATCTCACCCTCCTTCCTGCATCTGCCAAACCACGGCTCAGTGCTATGTTGCTCCCTCCCTGACTCCAGATGGAAAAGATCATATGTGAGGGACTCGTGTGGTGACATTGAACCAGGACAACCTCACACACCCATGTTCTTAATTTAACCATGTGCGCAAACTCACTTTTATGGTATGAATAGCATCTTCACGGGTGATAGAGACGGAGATGTGAAGATCTTTGGGTGGTCATGGCTCTGCCACCCCCACTACATAATGATTCACCACAGGAATCAGGAACTTTATGACCTTGTTTCTTGGAATAATCAAGATTCTTGATCAGTATTATGAAAATAGCAGGATCTGAAAAAATAACTACTTTACCAGGTGTGGAATGTGTTGTACCACTTTCGGATATTCCGTACTAAAGGAACACCACTGTACTAGCAACAATCTACCCTTCCAAGGCAGATAATGAGGCTGAACTGCTCTTAAATTGGGAAAGCTAAAAATTGAATTAGGCAGAAATAATGAAAAATGTTTATTATTCACACATGGGTTGTTGCAATTTTTCAGCAAGATGTACTAGTGTAAAGGTAGAAAATTTTATAGAATAAATGAGTGCCTCTCAGGAAAAGTACTTTTAGAGACCAGAAAGTAAAATTTTACATAAAAAACTTGTGCATTCGTAGATAGGTTAAAGTCTAATACTTTACAGTGTAAGTTTCCCTAAGTCCCACCCACCTAATCCAACATTCTCTCTAGCATTAAGGCAGAACAATCACAAGGCTTTGTTTGTTTGTTTGTTTGTTTGTTTTTTGAAGTCCCTCTTCTATGTCATCTTCCAGACATGGAAAACTACCAAGTCATTTGTTCCTTTTGCAGATTCTTATGGTCCCATTGTCCCTCCCGCCTCCCCCGCTGTCAGCAGTCCTGCTTCGGCCGCTAATTTAGGGTTGAGATTGCCTGAACAATTTCTTTCTAAATCCTCTCTCCTTCTAAAATATGTCTCACTCTTCACTGTCTCTTCTAAAAAGTGTCCCATAGAGTCCTTCCATGACAACTTCATGAAATATGATTTTTAAGTCTCTAGATTTGGAATGGATTCAGTTGTTTAGGGGAAGCTCATGGAGTGGTTATGGACTCTTTGGGTTAGTGCTTTTCACAGTAGCAAGGATTTTATTTTTCCAGGATCTCCACATTACTGTTTGGCTGTTTTGTTCTATTTTTATTTGCCTTTTTATTTTTTACCTTTAAAGCCACATGCATTAAATTAAGACCCTCTTGTTATAAGAGATTTTTCAAATATTGGAAGAGAGTGATGTCTCCTCTGAATTATATCTTATCTCAGTTCACCTTCCCTGATTCAGTAACTCTCCACACTATAACTGGAAATCTAGCATCCTTCCACTTCCTTTTAAATACCTCGTGATTAGCAATGGTGCACTGAGAAGGGCCTTGCTTCCCTAAACCAGGCACTCCGGGGACTTGCAGAGAGTACACGGAAGAAGGAGAAACCAGGCTCAGCTGTCCCACTGCCTGCAAGTGCTGTGAGTTCTGTGATTTGCTTGTTATAATTTCTCCCTTTACTTTTTGTATGAAACACTATGAAATATGACCACTTTTATCCAGGTATTTTGTATTTATCGCTTTAAATATTTTTTTTAATTGCACATGTAATGTGTGTTCCTTATAACAAAAATAAGTAAGCAGAAAAAACAATGGTTACCATTTCAATATTCAAAGAATCACTAACCAATTGTACCTAAGTGTGGACACTGCATTTTCTATATTAATAATATCAAAATAAACAATCTGGATCAATGTCTCCATGAGAATGCCTAGCCAGCTACCTAGATCGATAGGTAGGCAGAGAGATGACAGATGATAGATAGATACATACATAGATGTATAAAGACAACAGAGATATCCTTGAGCGCTAATCATACGAATAGTATTTCATTGAGATTATACCCAAAAGGAGACAGAAATTCAAAGAGTTTAGGCAGCATTGGAGGCATCCATTCTCCTGGGGGTTTCTGACATGCTGAAGATCTGAGGAGTTGTTGTAATTATATTCTGGGATAGTGGAAAACATCCTTGGATTCCAAGTTTCAAAAGCCGTAAAGTTCAGTTAACCTTAAAACTTGGTGTTAGAAGTTAAAAGACAGCAGCCTAGAAAAACAGCGAACTGGAAATGGAACTAAAGCGGCTCTCACTGAGACTACAAAGACATAAACAACGGAAGAAGACACACAAAACCCTCCAAACACTCTCAGCTCCTGGGGAATAACATCATCTCAGACTGTGAGTGTCTCTGCATACTTAGCAGTCATAAAGACGATTCCTTCCTGAAGGGTAACAGCATTATTCCAACCTAAAAATTACTTTAACATTAAAATTTCCTCAGATATAATGTCTGTTACAATAACCAAACCTACAGCCTATGCAAATGAAACCTAAAAGAAGGAGCAAATAAACACAAGATTTCTCAATGTTGGATTTATAGTTCCTCTATTTTATTGGATGAAGTTGAACAATTTGAAAGAGAACCAGTAAGTGTATGAAAGGAGTTGGATTCAAAAGAAAAAAACTTTTTAAAATTCTGGATATAAAATTAAGGATCCAATGAATCAATCTAATGAGTTAATCTCTCTCATAATCATAAAAGCAAAAATTCTCAATGAACTACTTGAAAATAAAATTCAAAAACATTAAAAGTATAACATATCACAGGGAAGTATGCTGTATTCTAACAATGCAAGATTAACTAAAACTTTTTAAAAAATCAATCATTGTAACTCTCATCTTTTAAAAAAGGAAACATTATGCTTCTGCCAATACATTGGAATTTTCCAATGCTTTTTCTTTCTAAAAGCTCTCAGCAAACTAAAAGTGCTGTACAAAGAAATTTCATTAATCAGACAAAAATATGTACCAAAGGTTTATGCTTATAACACCACACCATGGTATATTACATAATTCCTCTTATCCAAGAATAAAACACGAATGGAAACTATCTTGACTGGTTTTATCCCTAGCACTACAGGTCTTGGTCAGTTCAAAAGGCCACAAGAGACATCTCATTTTAGCCAACATAGAGTAATCTCATTATTCCTAGGCTCTGCCTTTTTCAACTGAAAATCTTGGACACATCACAGCAAACAACTAGAGCGCGCCTTTGAAAATACTGTCTCGCCACTGGCCGGCTCATTCTAATTAAACACCAATGGACAAAACACCGCTCCCTACAACACTCCTCTCAACTGAGGGGCCGGGCATATAACTCGGCTGCACAGCACCTGCCTGGCAAGAGTGAGGTCCTGAGTTCAATTCCCACTATGAAAAAGAAAGAAAGAAAGAACGAACGAAAGAGAAAGAAAGAAAGAAAGAAAGAAGAAAGAGAAAGAAAGAAAGAAAGAAAGAAAGAAAGAAAGAAAGAAAGAAAGAAAGAAAGAAGAAAGAGAAAGAAAGAAAGAAAGAAAGAAAGAAAGAAAGAAAGAAAGAAAGAAAGAAAGAAAGAAAGAAAGAAAGAGAAAAGCAAGGTTTCAGCAGAGCGGGAGCTGACCGTCCGCCAACCCCGCTCCTCTGGAATCGAGCAGAGCTTCCCGGGTCTCCCTCCGGCTTGGAGCAGGAGGGAGCTGCTCTTACTGCCTTCACCACCCAAGGCCCGCGGCTCCAAGTCCTCCTGATCCAGCGGTACCAGCGGGCCGGTGAGCAGCCCACCTTCCGCCTTCAGGAGCGGAGTGCACATGGCGATTCTCTGATCTCTAATACGTTAACCACTGTTAATTCCCTACTTCCTTTTTACAAATTCTGCATCATTTCTATCCTTTTGTTCTGTTTTGCTTTTTAAAATAAAAAATAGGACAGAAAGTGGATGGTGCTGCAGTGACCCCTCCTTCCCGGGCAGTGTCTCTGGGCCCAGTGACCAGCGGAGCAAACCTTCCTGCCCAGTCACACTGAGACCATACCAGGCACTGGGCTCCTGCCTGTCTGTGTTCCGTGTCCCATAACCAAGTGTCAGGCGAGCCCGGGTAGAGCTGAGCTCCCGTGCCCCGCCAGCAATAACCAGCCTGAACACGGCAGCTCAAAGCGAGGCTCACTGGTCTACAGCCTGCTACGTCCTGGTGCCGGGGGTCCAATTGGGAAGCTGAACTTCAGCCCGGACTGCATCAAGGGGTAGAATGGAGTAGAGGTGGACAGGAGGGCTGATCAGCGGCTTCCCCTGCTCCTCCCTGCTGGTGCCAGGGAGCCCCGTTTGGAGGTAACCAGGTGGGACCCAAGTTTCAGCCAGAAAGTGTTATGGGGTTGAGGGGACAGAATTTGTCTATGGCAAGACAGTGGGTGTCAGGGCTCCACTGTCATTAAGGTGGTGTTGACAGGGCCTGGCCAGAGCAGAGCAGAGGTCTTCAGCCACCCAGGGGTACATTTCAACAGAGGGGCTGCCTGCCACAGGAAGAAGATTAAATAATACCCGGTCTATTATTATAATGTCCAAAATATCTAAGTTACAGTAAAAAAAAGATAACTCACTGAGAAGCAGGAAATTCACGACTTAAATGAAAACGACAAATAGCAGCAAAGGTTCTGAAAGCATCTATAACAAAAACACCACCAACAAGCGATCAACCATACATCTCGTTTAAAAAGTGAAAAATATGGAAAAAATAAAAATGCATGGAACTTATTAAAAAGAACCAGCTAGAAATTATTAAATCAAGAAATTATGAAAGTGAAATCGCAAACTTGGTAGATCAGCTTAATGTTCAAATGGAGATGACAGAGGACAGAATTCATGAAGTTAAAGACATTTAAAACAGGAATGGGTTAAATAATACGTGATACATTCATTCCACAGCATAATGTTTGATCGAATGGGATACAGTGACAGATGAATCTCAAGCCGTTATAATAACAAAATAAAACAAGGTCAGGTTACGTGCTATACAATTCCATTTCTATACCTGTGAAAAAATTATAGGAATGGGGAAAAATTAGTGCTTTCCAGTCCTCAGGATTCGGAAGGTGGTGAGAAGGGAAGTCTCAGTTGCTAAAACCTAGCATCAGGTATCATAGGGACAGAAGTCTTCAGCACCTTCGTAGCGACAAGGATCACATGAGTAGACACATGTGATACAAACTCATGGGGAAAAAGACACACACACATGCAAAGGCACATTCATGCAGTTATTGGAATCCGCATAAAGTTCATAGGTGCATCAGTGCCCATTTCCTGGGTGTGATATTGAACAACAGTCACACAAAATAGGAGCCCGCAGAGCCACAACTGTATGAAACTACAAATTAACAGGAGGAAAATCAGAACTGTGTGTGAATATTTGTAAATGTAACAACATGCTTCTAAACAACAAATTGTTCCAAGAAGAATGCAGGAGAAAGTAGAAAACATTTTGAGGCAAGTTAAAGTGGAAAAACAACATGCCAAAGTTAAAGGAAGAGGCAAAAGTGATTCTAAACTGGAACTAGATACTGCTAAGGGCCTTCATAAAGGAAAAAGAAATACTTCACATTAATAGTCTCACTTTGGACCCGAGGAGCTAAAGGAAAAAAATCAAACTTGAGAGAGGGAAGGAAATAATGCAGATCCCACAGAAATAAATGAAGTAGAGACTTGACCAGTGGAAGGGAAGATTGATGAGACTGAGCGGTGGGGTTTTTAAAGATAAACATCAAAAAACCTTTGCTTATTAATTAAGGAAAAAAGAGAAATGATGTAGTAAATAAAATTAAAAATGAATGAGATATAACAACTGATACCACAGAAATATAATAACACATGTAAAAATTATACGGCAACAAATCAGACAACAGAAACAGAATGATGAATTACTAGGCACAAAAACCTCCCAGAAAAGAATGATGAAGGAGTAGAAAATATGAAAATGTCAATAATGAAACAGGAAATTGGAAAAATAATTTAATAATCTCCTGACAGAAAAGGTCAGGACTTGATGGCTTCGTTGATGAAGTTCATGAAACGTTCCAAGAAGAATTAACGCCAATTGTGCCTAAATGTTTCTGGAAATCAAAGACAAGAAAATACTACCAAATTCATTTATGAGACCAGCATTATCCTGATAAAAAGGTACATTAGGATAAGACAGAAAAGAAAATTCCAGGCCAACATTATTAATGAGCACAAATACAAGAATCCTCAACAAAACAAAATAGTGCATGAAATCTATCACTCCATGTGATCAAATAGGATTTATAGCTGTTACAAAGATGGCTCAATATATGCATGTCAACAGGTGAAATGCACAGAATTAACAGAATGAAGAATAAAAATCACATTATCATCATGATAGAATTAGAAAAACTTTTCAAAATTCAATACCCTTCCATGTAAAAAACTCTCTTTGAATCAGTTATCAAAGGAATGTATCTCAAGGCAATTAAGACAATATATGATGACTTCACAGTTATACACAGAAAAAGCTTTTGCTCTGAAATCAGAGAGAAGACAAGGACATTCTCATCTCTATTCAGGGGATCACCAAAGGTCCTATCCAGAGGAATAGGCAAGAAAAATAAGTTAAAAAGCATCTAAACCAGAAAGAAAATGAAACGCTTCCTATTTGCTGATAATGTCATCATATATACAGAAAACTGAAAACTCAGCCAAAAAAGTATTAGAACTGACAAACAAATTAATGAAGATGCAGGATAAAAACCAACATGCAAACTTAAGCAAAATTACTACAGATGGTGAACTATTTGAACATTTTGAGCAAGAAAATATTAAGTACATTAAGTATAAAAAATACTTAGGAATAAATTAGAAAAATGACTTAAAACATCTCTGCACTCAAAACAATAAAACTGAAAAGTAATTAAACAGAAAAATAAATGGAAAGATATTCAACATCCATGAATTATTAATATAGAAATATCAGTATACTCAAAGCAACGTAGAGTCAGTATAATTCCTATTAAAATGCCAGTGTCATTTCTCACAGAAATAGTAAAATAAACGTTTTTAAATAAAATCACAAAAGACTGTGACTAGCTACAGAAATCTTAAGCAAGAGGAACAAACCTGAAGCCATCGTACTACCTGATTCCAAAATATGCCACCAAATTATTTTAATCAAGACAGCATGACACATGAAAACAAACGGAGCAGTACAATAGAACAACCAGCCTGGAATGAAGTTATACATTTGTGGCCAACAGATCTTCAACAAAAGTACCAAGACCACAACAGAAAAACATGTCTTTAATAAAAAATGTTGAGAAAACTATTCATTCACAGAATAAATCTGGACCCTTATTTGGTACAGTATACAAAAACCAACTTAAAATAGATAAAAGACTTAAACATAAGAAAGCGAACTACTGGAAGAAAGCAAAGAGAAAACACAAACCTCTTGGCATTGCTCTGGGTGACTTTTCATATGACCCCAAATGCAAAAATAACAAAAGTAAGAATGGATCAACGGTACTGCATCAAATGAAGATACTTTGCACAGAAAAGTGACAATTAACTAGCAAAACGGGAGGAAGTATTTGGAGATCATACATCTGATAGGATTAGTACCTTATCAAAAGTATCTTTAACTGTATCCAAAATTCATAAAGAACTCAAGTTGTTCAATAGCTAAATAGTAAATAGTCTGATTTTAAAATGGACAAAGGACCTGAATAGATATTTGTTTTCCAAAGATAATTTACAAATTGTCCGGCTGGTATATAAAAATGTGTTCACTACTACTAAATCTAAGGGGTGTGCAAATCAAATCCGTAATGAGTTACCATGTCACTCCAATAGAAACGGTTACTAAGAAAAAGGCAAAGGGTAACAAAACTTGATGAGGACTTGGAGCAAAGGAAACTCTTGGATTCTGTCGGTGGAGACGCAAACCTGTGAAACCATCGTGGGAAACATAACGGACATTCCTTAAAAATGAGAACGTAAACCTACCATACGGTTTGGCGCCTTATACATTAGTATGTACTGGAAGGAGGTTAAATGAGTATGTCAAAGAGAAATCTTCACTCCAGTGTTCACTGTGGTGTTATGTACAGCGGCTAAGCCACAGGCTCCATCTAAGCGCTCACGAGTAAATGAAGGAATAGGTAAAACGGGACAGGAAGGTCCAAGCACACCGTAGAAGATTATTCCTGTGCTAACCTGAATGAATTTGGGCGCAAACAGATAAACACTATCACATGAGCTCTTTTCTGTGTAGAATCTCTAAACGTCGAACTCAGAAGCAGAGAAAAGAATGGAGCTGGGGATTTAGCTCAGTGGCATAAGCGCCTGCCTTGCAAGTGCGTGGTCGTGAGTTCGATCCCTGGTACCAATATTTAAAAAAAAAAAAAGCGGAGGGGAAATTCAGTCCGTGGTCTGCTGGCTCCAAGACAGGAATGTCCTGGTGAAGGAGAGCTGCTTAGTGCATGGTGCCCAGGAAGCAGAGCAGGGGAAGGACCCGTGACCACACCTCCGCGGCCCACCCAGCTACACCTGGCACACACTTACAAATCTACTAGACATTTCTTAGTGCAAGGAGGTTGTCAAATCTGCATTAATGCTACAGTGAGTACAGTAACCTCACACTGTATACTTGAAATTTGCTGAGAGTAGTCTTGAATGTTCTCACCATGCACTCTGGCACACACACACACTTACACACACACACACACAGGATAATTGGGAGGTGACATGTTAATTTTCTTAACTGTGGTAATTATTTCCGAAGGTACACATATATCAAATCATCATATGGCATGCCACAAATATATACAATATTTAACTTGTTCATTACATCCCAGAAATTTGCAGAAAAAGATCATAGTGGCCCTTGGTGATGTAGTTCCCCTCCCAAGCTGAGTGTTTTTCTCTGGGAGGTAGGAAGGCTCCTGGCAGAACACAGATGGGAGCGCAGCTTGGCCTCTGACTTCCTGCCACCCCTCTGATTTTCCCTCGCCTCCTCCAGACCATGGTACTGACTTTGTGAGCCCTCCCTCCCGCGATGGGGCGTTCCTGCAGTCCCCTGCGAAAGGTAACAGATGCTGCAGAAGGACTTGAATTCAGTCTCTGTCTCCACAGCGTGGCAGGGATGCTGGCACCTCTACTAAGCCTTTCAGCCTCCTAGACATTGTGCTTTGTTGTCTTCCTGTTGTGGTTGATCTGATCCCTACACACACAATTTAAGCTCTGGCCAAAGTCTCAGGGGCTAGTAGAATGTGGGTCCCTTTCACGGCAATGTGACCATTAATCATGATGGTTAACTTGATGGGACTAATGAACACCCAGCAGACTGGGAGCACAAGCTTCTGGGTGTGTCTGGCAGGGTCTTTCCAGCCATGACTGATTGGCACATAGGCCAGCACAGAGGGCAAGATCCTCTCTGATGGAGGATGGCACAGTCCAACAGGCTTGTAGCGCGGACACAATGGAAAGGAAAGCAGGGGGAGTCAGCCTAACTTTCCATCTCCACTCTTAGCTATCACGGCGGTGCCTGCCTGTGGTACCAGCGTTCTGGGAGACAGACAGAAGGCTCCAACTTCCAGCCTAGCCCGGGAAACTCAGCAACTCGGCCAGAGCTTGTCTTAAAATAAGAAAATAAAAGGCTGGGGATGTCGTTCAGTGCAAATCTCCTGGGTTTAATCTTCAGCAGTGAAAGCAAACAAACTTCATTCTGCTTTAGCAGCAGCATCCTGTGCTGGGCCGTTACAATGGCCATCAGGCTCTGGCTTCCATGGGAGCTCAGCAACCGCTCTCCAGGAAACTTCCGGGGCTTCCGTCTCGGCCAGGGACCACGTCCTTGTCCTTCCTGTGCGGCAGCTCCCAGCTTCTTGAACAGACGAGCCGCTCCTCTCGTGTCTCTCTAACGTGCTTCTGATCTCTTACACTCATCGGATAAACCCCTTTCTCAGATGACAGCAGAAGGTGGGGTGAATATGCAGCACCCACTGGGCTCTTCTCTTTGAGTCCCTGAAGTCCTGAGAGCACAGGTTGGTCCCCAGTGCCTCCCCCAATTTTTTTACTTCAATTCATTTCGTCTTTTTTTTTTAAGCTTTTATTCTCTTACCTGCTTTCCTCCTGCTTGGCACCCCAATAGAACAGTTAATGTGATACAAACCACTGTCAGAGCCGCAGTGTAGAATCCATTTATTTTCTTTATATCCAGAACCTCAGGGCCTTAGGGTGAAGAAATGCATCATGTATGTCTAGGACTGTCCAGTTGCCTAATTCATTTCTCAAGTACCAGCTTCTGCTCAGGATTTCTTTTTTGATTGTTTCATTTGAACTTGAACAAGGGGAAGAAAAACAGCAGATACCACTAGTGTGGAGGGAGACTCTTTATCTCACTGTGGGTAGCAAGGACTAGGGTCCCCAGGTAGCAGGCTCTGGGAGTCACCTTATGTACACTGGGACACTGGTCTGTGCAGGCTGCACTGCCATCTGCGGGCAGCAGGCACAATTCCTTTGAATTCATAGGTACGAGTATCTGAACTTTTCTGAGAAGCTTCAGAAAATTGTATTCATAACTGATGAAGAAACTGAGAGTCACAAAGGCAGAAGCGGTGCAGAGCGGAAGCTGTGGCTCAGTGAGTCTCCACTGAGGATCGTTGTACACGGTTCTTCTGCGCGGTATCTTTCTGCAGATCCGAGGAGCAGATGGTTAATAATTTTCAGAGAGATTCAGTGTTTTATTCCAGTTTCTCAGATAATAATAAAGCTTTCGTGGAATCTGATCCCATATGACTTATACTTGCAAGCTTAGGTGCAACATTAATCAATGCACACTGACATTGGGACAGGGCACTCTGAAACCCCTTCTGTATCAGTATTAAGGATACTAAACCGAAAATGTCTGAGGGTAACAAAGCTGCTGGTTAAAAGTGAATTTAAGGAGCTCTGCACGATGCATAATCATGGATAAAGAATTGAATACTAGAGTGTACTTTCGGAACAACTCTCTTCTAAAGTACAGGCATTAATCAAGTGCTACACCCAGTTACTGCACGGAGATCTTGGAGCTTTTTGAGGAAAGATACCACAGGCAGCTGATGTAACTCTGATACCACATACTGTCTAATATTTTTCTTTAGAGTGTGGGCTGTTTCAAGGGGGAAATGTCCCCGCTGCACCTAGACCAGGACTGTAACTGTAACAGATACTTTCATTAAAACAACAGAAACGTTTTAACATGTCGAAAATTGTAAGTAGAAATTATGTTTTCAAAAATACGTTCATAGATGTTAACTGATCAAAGGATTTATTCCATCAGTACTCTTAGAATTTGGCTTTTGAGCAGAGAATGAATGGAAACGTTTTTTACAGGACATAAAGGTTATTTTGCCAGTTTCAGGTAACGAAAGCCATAGGTCTTGTACTCCTTGCTTATGAAGTTGCATGAGGACCTTTGGACTTTCCACCTCTGCTTCAGGGGTAAAACCGGCCCCTGGTCAGGTGGGCAGTGAAGGAGTCCAGAGGAACCTGTATACGAGGGGAAAGGGTGTCACTTTCTGGGGTGGGCAGCCCACTGCCCCCAGGTTCATCCGGCCACTGTCACTTCCATGATCCCCCAGGTGACTCAGGCTACCTTGACTCCTGGAGGGAAAAGCTCAGTCTGACAACTACCACTGCCCCCTACAATTCCCCTACCACATGAGGCTCCAAATCCTAAAATTGTTGATGCTGAAATCCTTCCTGGAGCTGAGTGTAACCACAGAGGTCTAAGGTGACCACGGCTGCTCCAAATGAAATCCAAGGAAGTGAATTTAACAACAATAATGACAACAAAACCTCAAAGATTTATGACCCCCTACTGTTCAGAGAAGTGTGAGCCATCTAACCTATTACCTGATTTTTCAAAATACATTCTACTAGTGGGCAAAAATATTTTCACAGGAGAAAACAAACACAAAAATATTCTTCCAAATCCATGAAATAATAATGGAAACTCAGAACTATCGCCTTTTCCATAATGCATCCTTTAAATATTAAATGGCATTAAACTTAAAGGAACAGATGACAAAGCTTCTAGACCTGTACTTAGCATTTTTAGATGAGCTTTTTGTTTCTCCTCTGCTGTTCTGTTTCATATCCTGCCTAGCACGGCTTTCGTGGAGTCAGTACTATTTTAAAGTGGTCCTGCGCTGCAGATGGGCCTCGCCAGCTCTTATTGGTAAAGACCAGCTCTCCTTGAATTGTCACACACGCGGGGGCTTTGGGGCTGGCAGGGCTGGGCACAGGAGCAGCTGAAGGGTGAGTGAGGCTCTCCCAGCAGCAGTGGGGCAGCTCAGCAAGGCTCTCGGCGGTGAAGAGCTGCTTCCAGCTCCCGGAGCGGGGCGCAGGGCGCGGTCCCCACGAGGCTTGCATTGCCAGTCAGTAAGTAAGTGCTGTCTCCAGGAAAGTGCAAGCTCCGGAGTCAGGCTTTTCTCCCCAACCAAGGACAACTCCCGAGATTCAGCTGGCTGTCACTGGGCACAGCTCCCAAAGCTGAGGGATGAATTCTTTTAGGCTGAGCGGTTCTCTCTCCTGCAACTTCTGCTTCTCTGCGGTAAATGACACACGTCACATCTTCATCTCAGACTCTGCTTCTGAGGCAGCTCTACCTGGGAGAATTCTGTTGTGTGAGCCCTGCGGGATAGCAGCTCAGAGCGGGTAAAACCCAGGACGCCTGGAGTCAAAGGAACCGGGTAAAGCCCTCTCCACAGCGGGCGGAGCGCTGGACTCGAGGACTCCTACTCGTTCCAAGTATCCTTTTTCTTATCTGTCAGGCTAGAAATAATGATAATTCATCTCAGTCTCTGGCATAGGTGAACTGAACTGTCAAGCGAGATAAAAACCTGCAGAGCTTTTTGTATTATAAAGTGCTTACACTTTGAACGGAAAAAGCCATTTTACCAAATTCTAGGAAACAAGTGTTAAAATAGCTGTGGTAGATGAGTGCCTGCTATAATTTCTATTTCCAGCCTGCGAAATGGAGGCAGAGAAAGAGCTTTAACATCTTTCGGAAAATTTAGAAATAGGAGGCTCTGTAAGGATTAAAATAGGAGAAATTACATGTGAATCTCTGTCTCTGCTGCTTTAAAGCTGACCTTTACCAAAATCAGATATTAACCTCTAGTATCTAAATTTCCTCATTTTAAGGGACAAAAATAATTAGTTTTTATATAGGAGATCTCCTTTGTCTTGCATGTAAGAAACATTTAATTTTAATCATTCCTTCATCAAATATATACTGAGCACCCATGATATGCCAGTCTTTGCTCTAGATACCATTAACTGTTTTGTTTTTGTTACACTGTTATTGTTATGGTTATTACTATGCTACAAGTATCCAGAGAGAGAAAAGAAACATTTCAAGTCTGTTCATGGTCTTAGTCATCTGCTTAAACCTTTGGGGCTATAGATAGTTATTTTTGCAGAAGTTCTTAAATTTTATTCTAGCTGAACCATAATAGTTCATGAAGTCAGATAAAGTTCCCTGCCGGTGCCATCCAATAATTTATTAAAATTGGAAAACGCTACATTGATCTTCCTTCAGTTTTTGTTTTGTTATTACTTGTTTTCATTACAAATCAGGTAGTGAGGATAGAGGTCCAATGAGCAGGTGCGGGGCCTGGAGCTGAGTAAGGCTGACTGGAAATCTTCTGTGTGACCTGGGAGGAGTTGTTTGACTTATTTCTGCTTCCATTTATTTACGTGCAAAATGGGAAAGAAAACTAGTAAATACTTTCTAAAGTAGCTGTAGGAATGAGTGAGTTACGACATATAGCGTGATTAGAACAGAGCCGAGCTCTTAATCAGCTCTCTACAAATGTTTCCTCTTCCTGTTACCAGGCAAGGAAGGTGATAGAAGATGGTTCCTCATTTAGCGCACATGCGAGGGTGTTAAGTTGACGGCACCGGAATTCCACCGAGTACCACAAAAGCTGCTCTCACCTCCCGGGCCCCGTCGTTTTCCCGAGTTCACAGTTAGAGCAGAGTGGAGACTCCTTTCTTCACGACACTGCAAATAGCCCGTTACTGTGCGCGGGCAGAGCGCGAAGGTCACCTGCCCAGCAGCCGGCAAAATATGCTCGCAACGATCTGGTATTTTCCTTGTAAATAAAACAGCCTTTCCAAAGGCCACGGCCTAGAAATGACATACTGTTAATTACAGATCTACTTTAGGGGGACGTTTGCTGTAATAAGAATAAAGATTTTAACAAAAGGAAACTGAAGAAGGTCTGATGAAATTTCCTAGTGGACGGTCTCCCACATCCCAGCAGTACTGCGTCCTCTGCCTTTTGGTCTTGTTTCCATCTTTGTCTTTATAAACACTACATCTCTATTGCTGTGTCAAAAATAGGTATTTCCACTTGGTTCTTTCCACAGTTACCTCTTTTTGTTACTTAGTCATTTGCGATTGCTTTTGTCCACCTCAGAACTCACTATCCTGTGTGCTCCTCAGTTTACCCTCTTGTGGTCACTGCTGTGAGCTCTTCAGACTGTTGATTCCGTGTCTCAGCCCACTGCTTGCTTAGCATGCACTTAGCCAATAAACTTTTTCAAACTCATACGATACACCAAGCATTATATGAACATTTCTACATGGTGTTTATTATTTATAAAATACGGTGAGTTCAAAATTATTATCTCCCATTTCTCAATAGGAAAACTGATGCTCAGATAATTTAAATAACTTACCCATGTTCCTAAAGCTGGTCAGTGCCAACAGTGCTATTCAAATCAAATGAAATCTTCAAACAAAGCTTAGCAATATGTGGTTTTCCTTTTAGATTTCAATATTTTATTGAAAGTAAACACCTCTCTGATGGCATCAGATCCTCTTTTTCTGTTGTTTAGTCTTCTGTGTTTTCTTCATAGTACTTACCATAGCTATCAGGTTACTAGTTTTCCCATAACACTATAAATACCGTATAGGTTAAGGTGTTTCAGCTACTTCCCTCATTCTTGCTTTTTGAGTACCCTGTACACTGCCTGGCATTAATGGGCACACGATAAACACGGACCCAATGAATAATTGTATTTAATGATGATTTCACAGAGATTCCTCAGTATCAACACCTGAAGAGGTGGAAATGCTGCCTCTTCCCCTGTATCCAAAGAAGCAACCTCAGCTGTGGTGCTAGGCACAATTAACCAAGCAGGGAGAGTCCATCAGAGGACTTTAAAACAAACAACACCTTCTATTATGAATTGTTGTGGACTCCCAGAAAATTGCTAAGAAGTGTACACTGAATGTCTTAGTTACTTTTTACTCATCACTGAGACAAAATATCTGATGCCCAAAGTTAGGGAAGGAGAGGCTTATTTCTTACAGTTCTCAGAGCTTTCAGTCCATTCTCAGGTGGCTCCAAGGCAGCGTGGCACAGTTCATGGCGGCTGCAAAGAGCGAGGCAGAAACCGCCACGAGAGAGAGATGCGCCTTCTTCCCGCCATGACAACACATCCTGGCTCCACCCCTAGGCGGGTGTAGCACTCATACCCCCAGTCCGAGTGCTGGACAATGAGCCAATCACAAACCCATAATTGCATGAGGCTTGGGGGCCACTGACATAAACCATGACGCTGAGTGTCTAGAATGTATTTTTGAACTCAAGACCTGGTGCTTTCCAGGGAAGCCCTGCTACTGAGCTATATTCTAGCCCCCCAGAATGTATTTTTAATAACACGTAACATGTAGTAATTTTGTTCCATTTCTGTGACAAATACTTAAGATACCCATCTTTAAATGAGGAAGGTTTTACTCGGCTCTTGATTTCAGTTTTTAACCCTTTGCAGCATTGCCCCGCTATCCTTGGGGTGGTGACGTCACAGCACTTATGGCAGGAGGGGACGGTGGAAGAGCAGCTGACCTTGTGGCTACCAGGAACCAAAGGCAAAGACCAGAAGAGGCCTGGCTCAGAATATCCCCTCTGGGAGCAAACCACCAGCGAGCTCACTTCCTTCCTCTACTGCCAACCTGCTAACGGTCCCGCCAGCTCCCAATATCTCCACCATGATTGATTGTTACGATGGAATCGCTGGTACCAGGCTCACCTTCCTGCCATTCTGTCAGAGAAAGATGGGAGCCCAGGAGATGATGCTCATCCTGCTGAGCTGAAGACCCAGAGATCACAGGAGGGAAGGAGGGACGAAGGTTGCTGGGAGTCAAGGAGCGAAGTGAAAGAGTAGAGGAAGATTAGCAGAGAATATTTTCAGGTGATTTCTGAGTCTCTTCCAGACAACAAACTGCAGTACACAAAGCTGAAATCCACAGAGCCAGGCCAAGAATACTAAGAGAAGCAATTCCTAAAACCCATGGTGCCCCACAAAATGGTGAAATTCTCAAAATTCAGAGCTGAGAGGTCTCGTGAAACTCACCCAGGAAATGCTTGAGATTCCCCAGAACATGCTTAACAGTGAGGCAAAATCATACAGGTGTAGAGTAACCACGACAGTATTTACAACCAAACCTCAAGGCGATGGATTAGATCCACAAGTTGTGTAATTGCTACCCCAGCAAAATCTACTGTCTTTTAAAAAAGACAACAAATTGCAGACCCTCAAAAGTATAATAGTCTCAATTATACACTTCTGAAAAATTACTGGACTATGACGGAGCAGCAGGAAAAATCCATGATGTGGTGTAAAATCAATAGAAACAAACTACAAAATGTCAGAATGATTGAATTAGCAGAGGAGGACTTAGAAAAGGTAATTATAAATATGTTCATGGATTTCTTGCCAGAATGACCAAAGAAAAGGTAGAAGACAGAATGAAAAGAAATTTCTAATCTTAAAAAATAACCTATGCGAAATAAAAAAGCTATTAACTAGCTTAATAGGATATAAAATAGCACAGGAGAAATGATCTGTAAACCTGGGACGGTGGCAACAAATGACCTCACCGAAACACACAAATGAAACACCGAGAAAGTGGACGCAGCCTTGGGACGCTGAGCAAAGGCTCAGAGGAGCAAAAGCAAGAGGTGTGACATGCGTGTCACTGGATGCCTGAAGGGAAAAAGATATTTAAATTATAATAGCAAAATGCGTAAAATTTGATGAAAACTATAAGGCCATAGGGAAAAGAAGGGAAGTGAAACCAAAGCAAAAATGTCAGCCCCACACACGAACATCACACCGACAAGCCTCACCATCAAATCACCAAGCTATTCCTAAAGACCCAAGTAGGAAATCAACCTCAGTAAAAAGAGCTGCTAAACATGGGAGAGACAGAGACACTGAAGAGGCAGTGTCAGAATAGGAAAAAGATCCCAGGTTTTCCTCAAATAAAGGGCTAATATCTGGAATATATAAGGAACTCAAGGAAAGCAGACTCCTCACCATGAGAATCACAATCAAAATACGGACAAGTGGGATGGACAGATACTTCGCAGAAGTACAAACGACCAGGAACTAAAGAAACTATGCCGTAGCCTCCTCTGGGAAACACAGCTGCTGCACATGATGCTGAGAATCGGAATGTCGTTTTCTCTGACTCCAAGCACTTTCTGCTTCTTTTACTACTTCCACTGGGCAAAATAGCAGGAGATCTAACCAGTTAATAGCACGACAATAATAATAAGCACACAGATTGAAATAATAGAGGTAAAACAGTGAGAAAACTGCATGGTCAAGAATGTAAAGAATGAAAGAAACCATTAGAAGCTGCTGGAATTTAAAAAATTAGATTTCAGATGCAAAGTTATTGCATAGAAATCAATTATTTTTCCATATACTAATGACAGTTGAGGAATTAGGGAGCCTTGTCCTTTACAATAGCATGAAAACTCCTAAAATGTGTGAGAAGCAGTACTATTATGTGCAAGTGTGTGAGGACAATACAATTTTCTCAGAGAAATTAAGAACCAAATTAATGAAGAATGTATCATAGTCATAGATTGGGAAAGCTGCAAATTGTTGAGATGTTATTTTATCCTAAATAAACTCACAGATTCAGCATATCCCTGTTCAAAATCTTAAGAATATATTCTGTTAAACAATTGAAAAAATGCTAAGGGCTAAAAGAGACAAACTGATTTTTTAAAAAATTAGAAGCATTTACTCAACTTTTGAGCACATTTTAAAGACATAGCATAGAGCCATAATAATCTGGACAAAACACTGCTAGCAGAAAGACAGACTTATAAGTCAGTGAAGCATGAGGGAGGCTGAATAAAGACATGCAATGTCTGATCAGGTGAATTCTGACACTTTGTCACACGTGCCAAGGGAAACAGAAGGGGAAAAGCTGGCATTTTGCACAAATACTGTTGGAAATCCGATATGTATAGGTAATTTATTTTGGGTTTACTTTCATCTTTTACTTTGTTAGTAATACATACATTTAATACATTTTTCCCACTGGTGATTTTTGATAGAAATGTTTCATGATACAAATTTCTCTTTAAAAATATATGTGCTATTGGACACCCGCGTGTACATGTCACGTTGTTTCTCTGATATGAACCCCAAAATGTAACTAAGGACCCAAATGTATGATACATATTGTGAAATAGGAAAAAAGGTTAAAATGGGAAGGAACAAGGGCAGGGATGGGGGAAAGAAAGGAAGGGGAAAGAAAAAATGAGAAAAGCAGCAAATAAAGCTTTTGTAGATAAGACGGTGAAGAGGGGCTGGGGGGTAAAGAGATGGGGAGTGAATCAATTATATCACGTACAGCTGCAAATTCCCCATGATGAACGGGGTCATTATATACACCTGACATCTACCAGTAAATCTAATTAATTTAACTAATGTCCCTTCATCTGCTTTCATGTCTTGAGGGTTTATTGTCCTCAGCACTCACACCATTTCATTGTCTGGATGAGCCGTAATTTACTGACACTTCCACTTACCGCAGACTTGGTGGGTGCTTCTCGGCCTTGGCTATACGTGTTTTCTTTTCATTTTATTTCTGTGTGGCTGCGTGTTTGCAGTACACACTGTCCACGCTCCTGCGTAGAGTTCACACGCACACCTGAAGCTCCATCCCTTTCCTCCTGTCCGCCCGTCCTCCCTCCTTCCCTTATCCCCTCCCAGCTGAGAAGACCTAGGTGATACGGAAGCTTGGGGGTCAGGGCTGCTTCTCTTAACACGATGAACTCACGGTGAATCCACTTTCCTGAAAATGACGCAAGTTTATCTTTCCTTATGGCAGAGTAGTACTAAAAAGAGGTGCAGAATGTTCCTATATAATATTTCAGGAAATTTACATTTTACAAAAATTAGGTCTTTGGGCTGGGGATTTAGCTCAGTGGCTCAAGTGCTTGCCTAGTAAGTGTCAGATCATGAGTTTGATCCCCGGCATTAAAAAAAGAAAAAAAAAATTAAATCTTTGATCCATTTTGAGTTAATTTTGTTTGTTGGTTGGTTGGTACTGGGAATTGAACTCACAACCTCATGCTTGCCAGACAGGCGCTATGCCACGGAGCTATATGCCTGGCCCATTAACTTTTCAGAGGGTGTAAAGTTTATGTCTATAATCTCTTTTCCTTTCCTTTCCTTTCCTTTCCTTTCCTTTCCTTTCCTTTCCTTTCCTTTCCTTTCCTTTTTTTATTTTCCCTTCCTTTCCCTTTCTTTTTCTCTTTTGTTTCTCTTTCTATGCAGGTGAGTATCCTGCACCAGCATTTGTTTAACAGGTCACCTTTTCTCCACTGCATTATCTTTTCTCCTCGGTCAAAGATCTATCAACTGTATTCGTGGTGACCGATTTGTAAACTCTTAGTTCAGGTACAGGGAGTGTGGATACTGTACTGCCTTGGTCACTGTCACATCATGGTGAACCTTAAAGTCAGGTAGTGTCTGTCCTCTGACATGGTTTTTCTTCAATTTTAATTTTGCTGTTCTAGAACTGCCTGTCACAAACAATTTAGAGTCAACTTGTCAGTAGTCATAATCTACACAAAATAAGTTGTTGGGATGGCAAAAGGCAGCTCGGGAAAAACCCCTGGACGGTGCTGAGTCTTTCTGTCCACAATCACAGAACACATGCAGTGTTTAGTTCTTTAAATTTCAATATTTTATAGTTTTCCTTTCAAAAATCTTGAACACATTTTATTAGATTCATACCTAATCATTTCGTGTGTTTGAAGGTTAATGTTTTTAATTTCTAATCATACACTAGTTCACTTATGGTCCATTTATGGTGGATAGGAACATTACTTACATTTTTGTATTAACCTCCTATCCTGTGGCATGGCTGTAACTCCTTGTGAATCATGGGTAGGTTTCTGTCCATGGTTTTGGATTGTTGACATATTTATTTATGGCACCTGAAGCAAGGTTTTTTGGGTTCTTGTTTTATGTTTTTTTTTAAGTAGCAAAATTTATTGGAGAAGAGGAATGGGGGAAGGAATCGCGAAGTGGTAAATAGGAACAGGAATAGCTCCTAAGAGACAGGAGGGCTCCTGAATGGGTTCCCAGTAAGCTCAACTCTCAAACAAAGTTTTATGGAGCAAAATTATAAGGTAGGTACAATTCAAGTCAAAATTATGATGAGCCAATACACTGTGAGTATAGCTGCTAGCAGTATTGTTCTAATGGTAGTGGGGGTACAGGGCTGACGTCATTAACCTTGGTCAATAATCTGTAGACTTTAACCTTAGTAATCTTAGGTTCACTATGAGTCTTAGCGGCCTTAGTCTTTATGTTCGTAGGTGGGAGAGGATGGCCCAACCCTATGAGGTAATTAGAAAGCTAAAAAGGGCAATGTAAATATTCCCCAGCCTCCATTCATCCCTCAGGGAAGGGTGTGGAACCAGCCTTTGTGACTTTACTCTTCAGATGTGCCTCCAGCCACAGTGCTGACCCATCTCACCGTCTACACTGCCTCTGCGGGGCCCAGCCCTGTCTGACTGCCTACTGGGTTTCTACCTAATTGAGCTGTCTATAATCTTCCCCCCTCGGAAGAGGTACCCCTAACAGCAGTTATGGCAGAAGGGATGTAGTTTCTAGCTGGCTGCTTCGAGCTGAGAAGGGCTGGTGTAGGGGAAACCTCAGCCAGGGGCCCTCTCCGGAGTGCTAATCTAATGGGCCCCAGGTAGAAGCCATACTGTAGTTTAATGATTGTGAACTCTTTACAAGGTCAGTCTGGTGGATTCCAGAAAAGGGATCTGGCACACTGGTTGTTGGGTCCGTTGATGTGATCACTATGAGTCTGGCAACCTCTTGGCAAGAGATAAATTTTCCAAGAAATTAAATCATGCATAATCAGAGCATGAGCGCTAGAATGGAAGGACAAGTTGGAGAAAGATCCACATCCAGAAAGTGGAATAACGGATTGTTACCCCGCTGGCTGCCCTACTGATGAAGGTTATCCATAAGTCTGATGTTTCCTGTTATGAGTTCTTCTAGTTTAGCTGTAAGAAAGTGGACAGAAGGAATTTAGAGACTTTTGTTGAGTTTTTATGGATTCCACTGTTGTTTTTCCTGTCTTAATGAACCACAGTGGCCAGTTACCAGGGTAGGTATAAACTGCCAGAAGGGAATCAGCAACAGTAACCACCATGTATGTCTAACTTTTATTACTATGATATTGTTTTATGTTGGTTATACTTTTCCATTGGGTGTTTAAGACCAAGTTAAAGTAAAAGCTATGTTAATCAAAATTAGCCTCTGGCCATCTATCAAGGTCAGCGAAGTCTCCTTGGTGTTACTTTGGAGCCAGGCACAGAGCATCTCAGCTCCTCTGTCACTGTCAGTGATCAGGATGGTCACAGCCTTGCTTGACCATGTGAAAGCAAGGGAGACATTTCCCCCTTGGAGAACCTTTTCTGGCGCATAGTACACTTGTTGATTCTTGTCTTGTGGGGTCTAGCTGTCTCCCTGCTCAGGAGGTTGGATGACTCACCAAAGTTGTAGTATCTCATAGAAAGTATCCCTTATTGAGCTTGGAGGGTTAGGGTCAAAATACTGGTTTTCCTCTTAGCCCAGTTACCTTTCTAGTTCCAGCCTCTAAACTTTAGCATTTGAACAAACAGAAGAGAAGATCAGTGACACTGGTATTGCAGATGGAGCCCTGAGTATAACTTATAAACTCAGCTGAAGAGCAAGCACTTTGAAATATGAAGAATAGCAGGGGAGGTCATTCCTTACCAAACCGTGGTTGCTTAGGAGTTGATTCCTGCAGAATATTAACAGACAATATTTACAGGGAAAGCTTACATGGTTCAGCATGACAATCATGATACTATCTTTGAGGCACATTTAACTGTCCATCTCAGGATAGAATGGCCTTTTTAGTCAAATGCCTCTCACCTGATTTGTTACCCTTCAATCATAAGCCATCCAAGAGGAATGAACCTGTCTATAAATGAGCCTTAGAAGTTCATAAGGTCTAGCTTCTAATTTTAGTGTGTGACATGGTTTGAACTGTTCGGCGCCTGAGTATCCCTCAGCGTAGTGGCACATATAACATACACATCCCATAAGTTTTTAAAAAATTATCCCTGTTTATGATGATAATCTTCATTTTAGACTCAAGTATCTGCCTTTCTCTTATACTGCAGCTGCTGAAGAGTTTCATTTCAAGCCAGCATGAGATCACTGGGCAAATAATAATTTGTTTTCAGTCCTAATGTGTGTGCCCCTTTTTGTCTTCCCTATGTAACCTAGGACCAGTTTTTTATGCTATCCTTGAGCAGAGGTAAATTTGTCAGTCTTTAGAATTTTGATGAATTGGATTAAAGAGTTTTGAGAAAATTGGTCTTCCCCATCAGTTATATAAAATGAGCTTTCCACAGACTGGAAAGCTCAAAACAAAATTCAGAAACCCATTACATGCTAAGTCCACCTGAGCATAAGACTCTTGCCTCGGTAGCTTGGGAAACCAGACCGCGTTTCCCAGGCTGCACCGAGCTGTTCAGGGCTCCAGCTCCAAGTCCCACCCGCACATGGAGTTTCCAGGGCACTGCAGCTGGTCACAGAGCCCAGTCCGCGAGGCTGGAGAGCACTGGGTAGGACACAAGGGTAGAGGATGCTGGAGACGTTTTCCTGAAACCCAGCCTAGCTGGACTCATCAGTGCATCTGGACAAGCGGAAGAGTATCTGCAGCTCGGAATCTGAGATTCTCAGCCTACTTGGTGCACCAGGACTGTGATCCTGCTACTCTTGGAGGCTGAAGCAAGAGAGTCACAAGTGTAAATCCAACCTTGTCATCATAGAAATTAGTGAGATTTTGTTTCAGAATTGAAATTGGGCTGGTGATATAGCTCAGTGGAAAGTGGTGAATTTGATCCCCAGATGAAAAAAAAATCGCAGATTCTCATTGTTATTCCTTCTTTTCTCTCCTTGGCCTTAAAAATTTTAAATCTAAATACTTGTACGTTAATGTGAAAATAAACTATGGAGCATATTATCAAATATATTTGAAATATAGTATATAAATCTTACTTATTCATAAAATATATATAAAATAATAAATTATAATATATTTAGAATTTTAAAATATTTTGTTAGGAAACATTTTGAATGTAAGAGTTTGGAAGGATAGTTTCTCAGATCCTATATTCAACCGTTGTTCACACTGTATCCCATTTGTCTCTCTCGTTTTGTGTCCATCCTCTCCACTGGCAAACACAGATTTCCAAAATGATTTCACGGTCGTGTACAGATATTTGGCATGACAACATGCATGTATAAAATGAGGCCTCTCTGCATTGTAACTTACCAATGTCACACAATCAAAATCGTTATCCTTCTAATATGATCCAATGTTCAATTTATATTTTATACCTCCCTCATTTCCCTTTTCCTATTGAATTTAACCAAGGATGAGCATTGCATTTGGGGTTCAGAACTCTTGACTCTCCTTTGCACATTTTTATTGAAGCATCATGTAGATACTTTTGGACCTATTTTGCTTGAAATAGAACCTTCGTATTTATCTTTGAACTTACTGAGATAAGACATATTAACCACATACGCCTATCAATTTTCCTCTAACAGTTCATTTACCTCCACCCAACAGATTTTGACTTTGTCTCCTCATAAGCATTCAGCTTGACATGTTTCATATTTTTCTTTGACCCAAGAATTGTTTAGAAAGTTATTATTTATAGTCAATACTTTGCTTTTACTTTTTAAGTATGGCTACCAGAATACATCTTAAAATTGCACATGACATATTTAAATTATCTGTTCAAATTGCATGTGGAGGTTCAAATTACATTGTTTTCATGTATTTCTTCATGTAAGAAGTATATATTCATGTCATCTGCCTATTATTTTTGGATTAGTTCTTTGAATTTGAGAGGTCTGATTTATTGAATTATTTATATGTTCTAGATATAAGTTCTTTGTCTAAGGGACAAGTGGCTGAATTTTTCCCACTCTATGGGTTTTTCTTTTACTCTATTGGTGATTTCTTATGATGTGCTAAAACTTTAATAAGATGAGATGCCAGTTGTTGATTCTTTGAAGTACATCCCCCGAAGGTTGTGTTTTGTTCATGAACTCTCTGTCTACCCCTATGTCTTCAAGATTTCTACCCACTTTCTCTTCCAGTAGATTTAGTGTTTCTATTTTAATATTTAGATCTTTGATCCATTTTGTTGTTAGTTTAGTGCATGGAGATAGACATGGGTCTAGTTTCAGTCTTTGGCATGTGGAAAGCCAGTTTTCCCAGAACCATTTTTAAAGAGACTATTTTTCTTCCAGTCAATATGCTTGGCTCCTTTGTCCAAGACAAGGTGGCTGAGTGTGTTTGTATTTGTGTCTGCAACTTCTAGCCTTTTCCACTAATCCTCAGGTCTGTTTATTTTTCAGTACCATGCTGATTTTCTCACAGTTGCTTTGTAGTATAATTTTAAGTCCGAGATTGTACTGCTTCCTTCCTTACCTTTGTTGCCCAGGATTACGTTTGCTAATATAAACCACTTCTGTTTCCAAAGGAATTTTAGGAATGTTTTCACTGTATCTCTGAGTGCTACTGATGGTATTGTGATCAGAGTAGCATTAAATCTGTATAACAGTTTTGGGAATAGGGTCATTTTCACAATGTTGAGTCTTTCTATCTATAAGCAAGGAATGCCTTTCCATTTTCTGATAGCCTCTTAGATCTTTTTCCAGTGTGCTATAATTTTCAATGAATAGGTCTTTTATTTCCTTTGTTAGATTGACCCCTAAATAGTCCCCTTTTTTGGGTGCTATTATGAAGGGTGTGCCTTCCTTAATTTCTATCTCAGTGAGTTTGTTGTTTGTGTACAGGAAAGCTATTGATTTTTAGTGTTTACTTTGTATCCAACTATACCACTGAACTTGATTAATAAATCTATAAGTCTTTTGGTAGAGTTTTTGGAGTCCTCTATGTAGAGTATGATGTTATCTCTACATAATGATAATTTCACTTCTTTGTTTCCTATTCTTGTCTCTTTTATTTCTCTCCCTTATCTAAATGCTCTATAAAATGTTTCCATAACTATAATTAATAAGAGTTGTGATAGTGGACATCCTTGTCTTGTTCCTGATTTTAGAGTGAAATCTTTCAGATTTTGTCCATTTAATATGATGTTAGATGTTGGTTTGTCATAGATGGCTTTTATTAGATTGAGGTAAAGACCATATATTCCAAATTTCTATTGGATTTTTACATGAATGAGTGTTGGACTTTAACAAAGCTTTTTCTCCATCCATTAAGATGACAATGTGGTTTTTGTCTTTGGCTCTGTTAATATAATATATTATGTATTTGTGTATGTTGAACCATTCCTACATTCCTTGGATGAATCCCACTTGGTCATGGTGTATAATCTTCTTGATGGTTTACTGCATTCTGTTTGCTAGTATTCTATTGAGGATTTTTGCATCTATGTTCACTAGGGAGATTGGCCTATAGTTCTATTTTTTGGTTGGGTCTTTCTCTGGTTTTGGTATCAGAGTAACATTTGCCTCCAGGAATGAATGAGTTGGGAAGAGTTGCTTGCCTTTCCATTTCTTTAAAGAGTTTGAGGAAATTTGGCATTAAATCTTCTCTAAATTACTTGTGGAATTCAGCCATAAATCCATTACACCCTGGGCTTTTCTTTGTTGGTAAGTTTTTAATTATACTTTCAATTTCATTAACTCATATGGGGTTCTTCAGAATTTTTATATCTTCTCAATTCAGCTTTGGAAATTCACATGTTTCTAGGAATCTGTCCATTTTTTATGTGTTTTGAACCTTTCAAAGATTTTTGAAGTAGGTATTGATGATCTTCTGAATTTCCACAGGATCTGTAGTGAATTTACCTTTTTAGTTCCTTATTGCATGAATTTTAATTTTTATTCCCTTTTATTAATAAAGTTGGATGCAAATTTTTCAATTATATTTGTTCTTTCAAAGAACCAACTCTTCAATAAATTAATTCCATAATGTTTTTTCTTAGTCTTCATTGCATTAATTGCTGCTTTGTTCTTTATAATTTCTTCCCTTGCATGAATTTTGGGCTTGAATTGCTCTTTTTTTTTTTTTTACTCTTGAAGTGCAGCTTTAGGTTGTTGATTTGTACTGATTCTATTTCCTGGTGTGAGAATTCACCACTATAAATTTTCCTCTTAGGACTGCTTTCGTTGCACCTCACAGGTTCTGGTAAATTGTATTCACATTTTTGTTTGATTGTTGATATTGTTTTATTTCTTCTTTGATTTTTTTTCTGTGATCCATTGGTTTTTCAGGAGGGTGTTATTTAATTTCCATGTGTTTATGGAGTTTTTGTGGTTGCTTTCAGCATTAATTTCCAATTTTCTTGCACTATGGTTAGATAATATGCATGGGATAATTTCAATTCCTTTGCATTTATTTAAGCATGTTCTATGGGTCAGTATATGATCTATTATAGAGAATAACCTATGTGCACCTGAGAAGAATCTGTATTCTGATTTTGGGGGTTGGAATAATTTATAAATAACACTAAGTCCATTTGTTCATAGGTTTGGTTCAGTTCTCGTATTTCCTTGTTCATTTTTTCTTAGCTGATCTATTGCTTCGTGAGAGTGGGAAATTATGGTCCCCCATTACAATTGTGTTATTGCATATTTGATTTTTCATATCTATTAATATTTGTCCATGTAGTTGAGTATTCTGTATTTTGTGCTTACATATTTACGATTGTTATCTCTTCCTCTTGAATTCTTCCTCTCACAAGTATGTAGTGATCTTCTTTATCCCTTGTGATCATTTTTGGTTGGAAGTTCATATTGTCTGCAAACAGAAAAATTGTTCCTGCCTTTTTATGGGTTCCTGTTGTGGGCAGGGTTATTTTCTATCCTTTGAATTTTAGTCTATGCATTTCTTTTGGAGTTAAATGTGTTTCTTGTATACAACATATTGTTGGATTTTGTTTCTTGATCCATTCTCCCAGTCTGTTTTTTTTTGTTTGTTTTAATAGATGAATTGAGGCCAGTTACATTGATGGTAACGACTGAGTAGTATTGACTTCTCTTTGTTATATTATTTTCCTGTTGTTGGTTCTCTACTTTTCCTCTCTGATTAATTGTGTCCCCTAATTGGTGGTTTCTTTCTGTTTTTGTCCTTCAGTTTGTGGTAATTTTTATCTCTGTCTAGAATATCTTTTGGTACCCTTTATAGTATTGGTGTTATGGTCATGAATTTCTTCAGTTATTCTTTGTTATGGAAGTATCCTATTTCCCCATTAATATTGAAAGATAGTTTTTCAGACTACATCAGTCTGGGTTAGAAATTATTTTCTTTTAGGATTTGAAATATTTCACTCCAAGCTCTTCTTGACTTAAGGGTTTGTGTTGAGAAGTCTGTCGTGGTTCTGATGGGCTTTCCTTTACAGATGATCTGATTCTTTCCCCTAACAGTTTTTAATATTCTGTTCTGTGCTGAATTTCTGAGATCTTGATTATATGTGGGAATGCAGATTTATTTTGGCTATGGATAATTGGAGTTTATATGCCTTATTTATCTGTATGTCAGATTCTTTACCAGTGCTTGGGAAATTTTCTACTATTACTCTGCAAATAATTTTTGTGTCATTTGTGTTGACTCTTGCTTTTTCATTGACTTCAATTATTCTCCTATTATTTTTCATTGCATCATCTTGCAGCTGTTTAATTGTTATTTCCCTATCTTTTGTTATTTTCAGGAGATCTTTCCTTTCATGATTGCTAGCTGCAATCCTGTCTTCAAGGTCTGAAAATCTGTCTTCAGTTTTGTTCAGTTTTGCCAGCTGTCAATGGAATTTGAATTTCCAGGGTATCTGATTGAATCCATTTCTTTGATTCTATTTTTTTCCTATATTGATCATTCATGGTTTCCATTCTCTTACTTTAATCATTTTTTATCTACCTTTACTCTAGCTTTGCTGAGAAGTTCCTTTATTAATGTTGACATTTCTTCTTTTATTTAAGAGTTCCTTTTCTAATCTGATTTCCTCTATAGCTTTATGGATTTGTTTTTTTACTTCTCTTGCTATCATTTCTGAAACTTCAGATGTATGTCTTCCAATTTCTTCTATGCTTATATTTCCTAGATTTGTTCTGGGTGGGCTGGAAGTCTAAGATTGCATTTTGCTTTTCAACTTGTCATTTTCCATTTCAAATTGTTTTGTTTTCTGTGATGATTCTTGCTGATTTTTGTAGTAGGTAGTTAAATCATTACTATTGAGGCATCTCTAGGAAAAATTTGTTCTTCAGGGATGTCTTCTGTGTGGGGGAGACTTTTGGTTCATACCTGTTACAAGATCCTACCTTCCCAATCAATTAAGTGTAGAATGTTGGCATCTGCTTGGCTCAGTCCCTGGTCCTTTGTTATAGGCCTGTGGAGAGGTAATTACCCCAGAGGTTTCCAATGTTATTACAGAAGGAAAAACAACTGATTACTACAAATATGACAGCATTAAAAACAATTTAGAAGCTGACAAACTGTGGGGACTATTGATTCGTACCTTAGACCATAGGACCAGAATCTATAGTTATATAGCAGAACTGATTGACAATTAGGAGTTTGTATGCAAAGTGTTTCTCCTTGGTAGAGTGGTTTTACCCTGTGGTGGGGAAATTTAATGAAGATATTGTATAAAACAAACATAGCTGGTGATGAAGTAGAAGCAAGGCTGGTGGACAAAGGATGACGATGCAAGGTTTGGGAACTAGACGGGGTAGAAAAGAAAGAACAAAGGGGTATCTGAGGGATTCTATGAACTTGGATTTGCAGGATGGGATTAGGTTTCTGTGGTTGGAGTTCTCCCAAGTCTATTAAAACAGAGAGAGGAAGAGTGAAACAAAGAAAAAAGGAAGAATTAAAAAATAATTGAGAGAAAAGGGTCAGTTACCAAGTCCTGGACTCTTTCCAAGCTGGTTGCCAGTTCCATGGAGACCTCAGTCACCCATTGGCTCCTGTAGTTATTCCTGCTTATGACTTTTTACACCACTAGTCTCATCTGTCCATCTTGTGTGCCTTAGTTGGGACCCTATTGTGTCTCTGGTGCTCCTTCTGGTCTCTGGGCTTTCCCAAGCAGTTCACCTTATTTGTGGCAGTAGAGGGGGGCAGGCCTCCCTCTTCAGTGTGGCTCACCTGGGTTCCTGTGGAGGGGGAGAGGTGATAGGAGGGGTCTTTCTCCTCAGTGCAGCTCCCACTGTCTCTTTATAAGTTTGGAGCTAGTATTTAGTGTATTACACTGAGTTAGACATCATGATATTGTGTGGCATACGTTGCATTATTGAAACTACCAGGGCAACAATTAAATTGAAATGAAAATGCTCAATTCTTTACACCAAAGTTTTGCTTTTAAACTAAAATTGCTGATCTTCAGTCAATAAGGCTGACATGCAACTTGCCACATGTGCTCTCTAGACACATAGAAATGAGAGAGGAAATATGGCAATGGTTTACTTCACAGCTTGAAACCAAGAATCAAGTATCTAGATGCTGGAAGGGTGATTACCAGTTTGAGCCCAGCCTGGGCAACTTAGAGATTTAGAGAGATCTTATCCCAAAATAAAAATGTAAAACTGGTTGAGAATGAAGCTTAGCACGAGGAGCTTGGGTCCAATACCCAGGACAGCCCTCCCCCATATTTATCCTTAAAAACTTCTTAGGCATGGAAGAATCAATTAGGAAGTTACCTTCATAAAATTACTTCTAGAACTTGGGCACTCCCACAGAAAATACGTACCAGTAAAATTTAATTCCTGATCAAGAATTTCAAGCCACCATTTTTGAAATACTAGACTGGTCTATACAAGATTATGGTATTATAAAAGTGACACTTAGGCAAGCTGGTTTAAATATATAAAGAAAACAAAAATGGAATAGGAACACAACGCAGGAGATACAGTGATCCTCTATGCAATTTAAATACAGAGAAGAGAGATTGAAGTGTAACAAACAGTCAGGGGACTCAGGCATGTCCTTAAGCTTTGGGAGCTGTTTCTGTAAAATCATAAAGAAGTTCAGTGTATGCCCTGATTTGCAGGTAGGCAGAAGACAGGGTGGGCTTCATTTGATACATGCTTTCAGCAACTTTTTGGTCCAAGAACGTAGGAGTAAGTCCCCTGCACAGGACGAGAGCCAGGAGAAAGGGAGGGCATCTGTGGATGAAGATGCATATTCAGAACAGAGAAGTGGTACATGGGATTAGATGTTAGGCATGTGGAAAGGGGCAGCCGCAGATCCACACCCAGGACGCCTTCATCCTGATCTAGGAAGGGAGATGAATCTTCGCAAGTTGTGCAAAGCAAGAGGAAAGCTATTTGAAGATTCTCCAGATGCCCACAAGGGAAAGGTTTCTTTTCACACATCTGCCCCTGGTCTCTCCTTTGCCCTGTATGGATTTCTTAGGGTCCCTAGGTGCTGGCCAGTTTCAGCAAGGGGAGAGTAGTGCCCAACACTGGAGTTGGGGGTGGAAGAACTTGGCTTTTTCCCTCCGCCCCTTCACATCTGGTTGCAGATGGAGAGCAGCTGTCGTGGGTGACCTCAGAGATGATAGTGGTCTGTTGTTATTATTAACCATTGAGTGTCTCACTTCTATTTTGAAAATATTCCTTTCTCTAAACTTAGTAAATTCACCTCCTTTGGATCTGTTTCCTGCCAAGTCCTTGATTGATAAAGATCTTTGTCCTTTAAATCAGAACTTTGCTCCTCTCCTAGCCAACCCCCTTCAACCCCACAGACCTTAGAAGCAAGAGGAAAAGTGCTAAGCAGCACCTTGCAGAAATGAAAGAGAGGGAAGGGGGAAGCAAACTGCACCTCCCCAGCCAACCTCAGACTTTTCCTTTATACCTGCACCAACGCGGGGATAGGATCAGCTTCAAAACTAAGGCAAGTCTGGCTTTCTGAGAGTACACGGGACTGCAGCAAACCTACCAGGCTTGATTAGTTGCCAAACTAACACTGTACTTATATTTAATGACTCTAACTAGCCAACAGAGCCAGAAGTGTTACAGGCTGTCCAAATTTTGGCTGCTATGTGAGAAGAGTAAACATTCAGAGCACTAATTAAAGGGAAAAATAAGCAACTTGAAGGCATTTTTATGATGAAATCCTACACAATGCTTGTCTGACTCACTAGTCACACAAAAACACAGAATAAAGAATTTAAGGATTTATAACTAAATCTTGAAGGTGGTGGTCACTGGATAGATAAGATAGTCCAGTATTATAGCCCCATCCACTTTGACATCAAAAATACATCTAAGCAGCAATGTAACTTTTTCAAAGTATAGATCATGATCAAATTATTATAGAATTTCTGATAATTACTTTGTCCTTGCTACTTTTAGACTGAGTCTCAATGTATTATTTTTAGTCCTTAGAAACCCTACTTTTATTTAACCCACAAAGATGAGTTGATTTGTGCTCTTAGCCTAAAAAAAAAATAACGCTACTATTGGTCATTTCTTAAATTGTAATCTATGTACACTGGAACTTGAAGAGTCCTCACAAAGACAGGATTTCAAAACTCTATTGTAACGATACAAATACTAATGGGGAACTAGCTATAGCTCATTTTGCAATTATAATTAGGGACCATCAGACATGGGCCTGTAACTCAAGAATTGAATAGAAGTAAAACTATTGAGCTTATGAGTAAAACTATTGAGCTTATGAGTCAGTCTGTAAGAACTAGGTATCATACGCCCCCAGTGAAGGTCACTCACAGAAATGACTTCCTGCATTTAGAAACTGACACATGTCTGTCTCATGGCTAATGTTGGGAATGGGGTGATTTTTTTCTAACTTCAAAAACTGCTCCAAACCCATCAGTCTATATTAAATAGATGCTTTCCAAACACATTGAAATTTGTGTGAAAGTGATGCTGGTCTTTGACAATATGATCCCAATACTCTGAAAATCAAAAATGTGCACTGCTTTTTGATGTAACCTGAATTAATCTAAGTCATCACTGGACAGTTCTAGCTGGGAGTCAAAACTTAAAGAAACTAAATGCAGTGTCTCATATTCCACAATCAAAAGAAAACTAGACCAAACAAAACAGCAAAAGAAAAACTATGTTTTAATGACAAAGAGCAAAACTTTAAAAAAAAATCTTCTTCGACCCACTTTATTCTAAATTCCACTCAAAATATGGGCACTGACTCCCCACACCCTCTTTCATGCCTTCCAGAGCTTCAGTTCTCTGAAACAATCTACCTCTACCCCACACCTCCTCACCCAGTTCCTACAACCCACGTCAATTTACTTCTTCAAGAATTCTCCATCCTTTCCCTCTGAATGAATGTGTACTCTTAGAGCAACTAGACATAATTCCTCCTGCCCACTACACTAATCAAAATAATGCAATCCCAATCCCTTGGAAAACCATAAAAATAATTTTCCTTTGAGAAATATGAGGCAAAGGACATAGTGTCTCCAGGCTTTGCAAATCTAAATGCAAGAGACCAAATTAAATTCCACATAAACATCTCAAAGAACATCTCAAAAAATACGTTAAACATGCTAAAATATATGCATGTTGTTTATTGGAAATTAAAATTTAACTGGTGTGCCACAGTTTTATCCACCACCCTTGAAGGACCAATCCCTGTGACACCTGTACAGCACAGACTGAAGTGGCAGCTGAGGCTCCCGAGCTCGGTGTGCCTGGTCGTTAGTGACAGGAGCAGCTCCCAGAGAGTCCACTGTGCTGTGGGCTGGTTTCCCGTGCTCCCCACTGTCACTCCCCACATGCGTCGTGTCTGTGGCCAAGGGCTGAGCCATGTTTTGGGAAACCACTCTCACTTTTCATGCATCAACAAAGACCATGTCCCCAGCCATGGGGAAGCTGCACTTAGGTTCACTCATTGCTCTTTGTTCCTTCACTTTTCCCCATGATGTAAATATGGCAAGGAATATTTTTGGCTGTGGATGAAAGCAAAATCAGACTGATATCATTCAGGAGAATATGGTACTGATGCAGAGAATCACAGATGAGGAGAGGCTGTGGGGACAATGGTGACAAGTGCTGGATCATTTCCATTCACCTCCCATCTCTTTCCTCGCCTTTGTCTGTTTGGGTCAGGGACTCAGTGTTTAAATACTAATTCCCACGTGCTATTTTATACATTTGAGAAAGACCCATTATTTACATAAACTTTGAAGCATAAGTTTAAAGTGATCATCCAGGAGCCTCTACCCAAGTGAAGAATATAGAGGTTTTTAAATTTGTTTGGGGAAAGCATAAGTAATATTTTTACTTCATTTTATTTTTAAACAGTGCTTAAGACCCATCCCTGCTTGTGGACTGCCGTGTGATATTTTAACACATGTGAAACATCTCAATCGAGTTAATCATGTCTATCTCCTCAAACGTACAAGGAGAGGTCAAAATAAACGGCAAAATGGATGGTGGATAAATTTATACAAATCAACACAGCAAAAAACACATTGCCTTTAATTCCACTTGGAAGATTCCCCTTTGCTTCAAAAACACTTTGGCCGCTTTCTGAAATAGTTCCGAAGTCTTCTCCCATGAGTGTCTTAAGAAGAGTGATCAAAAAGTATCAGGAATCCTGCTGCCACGTGACTCTGAACAGAAGGCGGGCTTGTGAGAACACGAGCCGCTTTGCTCACCGGCGTGGGCACTAGGTGCTTCTAGTTCCTCCCCAGACTCAGAACAGCCATGACAGGGAAAGGGTTTGAATCAGCTGAGGACATGAAAGCAGCTGTGACAGCTCAGGGAAAGACACTCAAAGGAGAGAACCCTGAGCTGCTCCAGAAAGTACCAGAACAATGGACAAGTGTGTTCAAAGCCACTGGGAGGAACCTGAGGAAGACAAGGGCAATGTGTCTTTTAACTATAATATTTCTTTAAATTTCAAACATCCATTGTATTTTATCACATTTTGTATACCACTTCTTTGTAGTGAAAGCATTGAAACTTCTTTCTGTTACCTGAAATTCTCCAGTGTACCCTTAATTCCCTTGATGTTGGTTATTTAGCTTCCATAAACAGTACAAGAAATATCCAGTAAGTTACCAAGCATCACATGCCATTAGTCCAGTCTTCTAGTAAGTTCCAGAATCTGTTGCTTCCTAGCACCTCAGCCCTGGATCCTCTGAACCCAGTCACCACACCTTCTGTTTGGAATTCCTACCTGGCTTCCCTGATTTGTCCTGTATCTCATTATTACACCCATAGAAGCCAAAGTGACTCAGTTTTACATTAAATCACATTATTTGTGTGCTTATAAACATGGAATCATTTCCCACACCACTTTTTAAAAATCCCATGGGGCTGGAGATGTGGTTTGGTGGTAAAGTCCTTGTCCAGCATGTACAAGTCCCCAGGTGGAGTCCCCATACTTATAGGAACCAATCCTGACTTCTCGCCACAACCTAGGCAGTGTCACATGATCTCGTACTGACCCCTCCAAACTGTACCCTCCCCCCTCTTTCTGTATCCAACACCCTGGTCTCCATTTCTCAAAGTTCTGCATTTCTCAAAATCCCGCCACTATTTTACTTATGATTCCATTGGAATGTCCACCTGTCCATACCCACTAAGCCCATTCCCACATAACAGCTAAAGTTTTGGCCTTTTCAAAAGCCACCTCCCCTGAGAATCTTCCCAGATGACCTCACGGACTGTGGTACTCTCCCATCTGCCTGCCCTGTCACCCTCTGTCCTTACATGTGCAGTGTGCACACGTATCCCGCCTTGGCTCTCTGAGATTTCCACCTTGTTAATCATGCCTATCACAAGACAATGATCCTTACTATTTGGGCCCTTGACGTGGCCAAAGTCCCCAAACATTTTACTGGGATCAACCCTATAGGTTTACTCCTAATGTCAGAATTGATTAATGTATTGTGATGTGATAAGGCAAAATATTGGAAAGCTTGGAATGCAGAGATAAAATTAATATGAGATACAAATTCACCACTTAAGTAAAAATTTTTGTAATAGTGACGCAAAACCCATAAATATACAAAACATGAGTAGTTGCAACCCACAATATATTGTTCCAACAAAACATGTTGAGTTCAGAAATGAACACAGCCAAAAGTGAAGGCTTTAGGCATTTGAAGTGATGCTAACACATCATGGTATGATATCAGAAAGCTTTGAGAATGAGAGAAAATTTACATATGACTAACACTAGTGAGATTAAAAAAACCTATGAGATAATGAAATGTTAAGTAATCAATAAAATGTCAGAGGAAGAGATTTTCAGATAAGGAGGATTGTTCCTGAAGATATTCACGTGTTATTGGTGTCAAAGTAGTGAGGCTTTACTAGAAGAATGTTGAGGAGGGAAAGAAAAGCTGGGGAGAATATGCTAAATTGGATTATTTGAAAATGTAGGTTAAAAATCAGATTTACACTCTCTGTAAAGAAAGCTTTGCTCTGGAAGGGAGCCAGATAAACACGTTTGAAATGACTGAAGGTTTTGTAAGAACAGATTCCATAAAAGGGCTCTTTAGGAAGGATCGATAAAAAATAGGTCCTCAGAGAACCAATTCTGCATGGTTAAAGACAATTAGAAATGCCTGGTCTATTTTTTAGAATATTTTAAGGGCATTCAAGTGTTACAACAAAGCAAACATTTTATAGCAGTGTAAGATTTCTCCTGTTTTTGAAGTCTCCGTAGCATAAAAGGGTAGTGATTTCAACCACAATTATCAGCACTTACTTTTATCTCTGCTAAGCCCAGCAAGAGAAAAAACCCAGTACAAAGAAAAATCAAAAAACCATGGGAAATGAAGAAAGAGGCAGGTTATAACTTGAAAACCACCACTGTGCAATCAGCTGTCTCTGAAGGGTTCTTAAATAATCCTGTGCGTGCCTTCAAGTAGGGAAATTCTGTGATCCTCGTTGAGTAGGACGGGTCAGCCAGTTTATAAATTATAAGCCAGGAGCAGCATGTTTAGGTGTGAGATGCACAATGCAGTTAATTTCCTCAGCAAACCACAGAGTTGCACAGATAAAACAGCAAAGTTCTCGAATGTGCAGCCAGAACAATCATTTTTAACTTCCCTCCCAGCATTTTTAATAATGCCCTGTCAGTATTAGCATCTGTGTCAGAGGCTTCATCAACTGTCAGTGTGCCCCAGAACACAGGCAGTGTAGAGAGAGCATTCACCCATCGGGTAAGCAAGGCGCACTGGCAGTTCTTCCACATAGACCATCCCAACAGAGGCCACAGAATGATCAAGAAGTCCAAGATGGCCTGTCCAGAAAATTCTGGAACATTTTATACTCGGTTGCAATGCAAGTTTAGGTATATGGAAGTTTTTCCTGAGAGATCCTTGTTGATATATCTCTGATAAATATTCTATACTGAAAACCAGTATAAATTTATTTTTATGCAAAACACATGTAGCCGCTGCTCAATAATAGATTTTTTTATTACATATTGTTTAAACTGCAAAAAACAGGAAGATGAGTTGAATTATTCATTTTGTCAGGAGAATATTTGTGTTTTGCTTGCAAGAAGCATTTAATATTTAACACTTAATTTTTCTTAGCCCTTATAATCTCAAACATTTTAATAATTTTCATCATAAAAATACCCCAAGTCACAACATTCAACCCAGGGAGAAAAGGAAAAAGGTCCTTATATTTAGAAGACAAATAAACAGAAGTAAATTTGTTCAAATATTGCCCTTTCTCTCCTAATTCAAAACACTGACTCCCAGGTATTATTTTCATTGCTATAGAGGCTTGGGTGTCCTCCTTAACTGGTTTTTACAACCTCATAGGTGACTCACACAGAAAGATCTCTCTGTATTTGGCTTCTCGCAGGATCTACAGGATTCACTCACCGCGTTGCTCATCTTGATGTGAAAATGCTGAGCGCGCCGTGCTGTGCGGTAGGCCGCGGCTCACCTGAGATTTCCTGTTGTGAGACTTCACATTTTTAAGGCTCACATGCTCGTGCACGTCTTTTTGTGGCTAGGTGCTCAGTTTCTCTCCCGTGTAGACCTGGGAGTGAAATTTCCGCCCCAGGATGAGCGCTGCGGGGTAGAAACTCCGCCCCGGCTCAGGCCGTGGGCCGAAGGGCTGCGTCTGGCTCCCACGGCGCCGCCCGCGCGCGCTTACGATCCACACGGTTTACTGCGCACAATCGCATCGTTAGGCAAAATCTGCTTGGATCGTGTTTCCCTTTATATTACCCACACGCTCAATAGGGCCCTCATGTTCCAGGACTCAAGCACAACAAGTTATCAGTCTCATTTCCAGAATACTTTATGTTATTTAATGAGCTTTTATGGGGACATTACAATCTTGGATTTTCCTGGCGTCTTATGTGCTATTTAGAGAAAATATGAACGTTCGTTTGAGGACGAGGAGACGGAGACACCCAGAGACTAAATGACCTGAACAAGAAAACATGAAACATTAGAACTCAGGGCCGCTGGCTCCGCAGGCCCCCCCCCACCCCGTTTCCTGGGAGCCACTGTTACCGAAGCCGCGTCCATCGCCGACCCAGGGCACCGCTGCTCCCCGGGAGATGCGCTGGTGGGGACCGTGTCCCTTCAGCATCTCCCAAGAGCGATCAGAGCAAACGGCCGCCTCCGCTCTCTTCCCTGTGTTTACTGAGGTGCTGTAACAGAAGCGGCCCTGTGCCCACCCTTGTTCCCACCCCATGAGACTTTTCGGAGACAGAGCAAGAACTGGCAGAGGCTTCTGGCCTTCCTGGACCAAGGCGAATAATAGCAGAGCCCGGAACACACGCACTCTCCGGGGCAGGCAGCTCCTGCTGATGTATTTATGACCCAGGGTGCTACTTAAATCCGGCATTCCCATGCCATTGGGATTTGGAAAAGAATCCATTATTTTTGGATCTTTCTCTAACATTTCTTTTTTATTAACAGATGTTAATTATGCAGAACATTGAGGTTCACTGTGACTTTTTCATACTTGCATTTAACATACTTTAGTCATGTCCATCACCCATGACCCTTCTCTGTCCCCTTCTTATCTAACAGTCTCCCTTTTACTTCCATGACATCTTTTTCTCTCTAGACCCCACACGGGAAAGGTAAAGTGAGCTTTCTCTGAGTCTGGCTTATTTCACTTACCACCATGATGTCCAGCCCCATTTCTGCAAATGACACGATTTCATTCTCTTGTGGCTGCACAGTACCCCTTGTTTTTCTCTTCTACTTCTAAATTCTTCATTGTCTGCCATGCAACAGACTGTATTGAGATGCACTGTTTCTTTCATGTCCACACACTGATCTAGGTCATAATACACTCTCTCTGTCTCTGTCTGTAAGAGTCTCTGTCTCTGTCTCTGTCTCTCTGTCTCTGCCTCTGTCTTATTTCTGAGTCTCTCTCTGTCTCTGTCTCTCTCTCTTGATATACATACATACACATCCTTCTGTAAGTAACAATCCTTCGCCTAGGTTGGAGTGTCTCGTCCTCTTCAAGTAGCTGCAAGCCCTTCATACTTCTGTGTGTTTAACTGAATCAGGGTCAGGAGACAGACACAAACAGGAGAGAGGCTGGTTTAGCAGGAACCATGGAAAACTGGAGACAGAAGATCTGCTCCTGCAACTTGGCCTGAAAACAGCTGCTGAGCTACAGTTTGCTGTTCTGATGCTCAGTTTCAGGGGTAGCGTTTGCACTTCTCCATTTTTAAAGGAAAATCTCAGAATTTCCTGGGCAGACTAAATCAGTCTGATTAAACACTGCCCAAAACAATCCTGTCCACCAGAAGGTCTTCGTTGTTCATAACACCCTCTTTGACCTCTACTTGGATAATAGAACTGCCCCTCGAATCTTCCCTGAGCTTGGGGCTCCCGCTTTTCCACCGAGCTCCTCCCCTGTCATCACGGTGAACACTCAAGCTGATTTTCCTCTACTCCCAGCTCTGAGTTGCAGCCCCTGCTCTAGCACATCGTCTGGCTGGTTATTGCTGCACCTCAGCTCTGCAGAACATGGGTTTCACTTCAGCATATCCACACACCCATGTAACGGACTGTGTTTCTTCCTCCTCCCTGCTCTGAAACTCTCCTGTTTTCTAATAGTCTCCATTCGACTTTCAAGTCATTTCTCACTTTACTTCTTTACTCTTATTTCTTCTAGATTCTTCATGCTGAGAACCCATGCGATCTCCGACTTTCCGAGTCTTTCACTCCACATGATGTTAACCTTAAGGACTCCAGTTCTGTTTTGAAATGTTCATGTGAGTTCACTCTACCTGATAGTCGGGTGCCTGGCGTACATTTGCTCAATTTTCTTCATCTTTCAATTAGTAGCCAGGCTGCTTCTGTAGCCTAGTAATTGTGTATTATATTACAATAAACATGAATATTCAGGTACCTCTAGGGTACCCTATCTCTAATTCTTTTGGGAATACACTAAGGATTGGTGTACCCAGATCAAATGGAGCTCTGAGTTTAGTTTTTTGAGGAGCCCCCATAGGATGGTCCTAACAACTGTGCTAATTTATACACCAGTGTAGAAAGGTTGCTTTTTCTTGACATCATCATCTGCATTTTAAGGGTGGGTTTTGTTTGTTTTGTTTGAGTTTCCACAAGCACTGAATTTCTCCTTTGCTTTTGGGACAAGATAACTAAGAGTTCATTCTTAGTTTTTTCTCCTTGTGAGTTCACAGCCTTTGAACACAGAGCCTGAGGCCCACCTTGACCAGCCCTGCTTCCTACGAGATGATTCTTAGGTGCATTGAGTTTCCCCGTGTTTCCGTAGCCAACACTGGTTATGGCTGCGTAACTGTCTCAATTAAGTAAGCACTTTCCCCGCAAACCAATAGTAAAAAATAAGATCCACTAATTAACATGTGTAAACCAGTGTCCCCCCAAAAATGGTCTGAAAACACATTTACTTGTGTCCCTTAGAGAGTAACAGAGTGTGAAGGTCACACAGCACCTACATTCCGGAGCTCTCTGGAGCATTAATGTTGGTCGAGGGCAACTGTGCATAAAGGCAAGAAAAGCTCTTGATGTGATTCATCCGGTGCTTTTTTCTTCCTTCTGCAAACATTTTTCTATTTCCAGCCCCACCTCTAGACAGTCCCCGTATCTTTCACTGTTGTTGGACAGCAGTTCATCTGTCCAGACAAAAACGAACACAGAAGCCAGAAGAGCCCGGTCCCCTCCGCTTTGCCCCTTTCCCTCTGTGATGATCACTGTCACAGACCCTTCATTGTGTTTGGCTCCCGTCACAGTTTCCTCCTCTGTCCCTGGTGCCAGGTTGATGGCTTCAGTGAAATCATGTAAAATATAAAACAGCCACAGCTAAACCACCTCGGTCCTCGGCCGCATGTCCGACTCCCCGACCTCCACCGCGTCCACATTCCTTCTCCTTCTCCTTCTCCTTCTCCTTCTCCTTCTCCTTCTCCTTCTCCTTCTCCTTCTCCTTCTCCTTCTCCTTCTCCTTCTCCTTCTCCTTCTCCTTCTCCTTCTCCTTCTCCTTCTCCTTCTCCTTCTCCTTCTCCTTCTCCTTCTCTTCTCCTCCTCCTCCTCCTCCTCCTCCTCCTCCTTCTCCTTCTCCTTCTCCGAGCTGTAACGCGTGACAATTTCCCGGTTTTGTCTAACGTCACTCTCTCCTCATGCGTGAAGTACCATCCTCACATTGGCTCTTGTTCACTGGAGATTTTTAACTTCCAATTACCCCTTTTTCGCTAGGACCATCCTTTTTCACATATAAGAAGTTATGAAAAATCAAAGTTCAAATACACTGAGATATTGTTGACTGCTTTGTATCAGGGACCTTCCAGGTGAGGCCCTGTGGCTTGAACTTGTAATTTAAAAAGGTCCTAAAATGGCCCATGTCTGTCCCCATATGATTCGCGTTCCACTCGGCCTTTCTTCGCTGTGGCTCCTGAGACAGTTCTTGTCTGTGCATACTGACTCCTTCATCCCGGAACCGAGGATGACTTTCCAGGTTTTGGTTTATTCCATACAAACCCAGGGACTGCAGTATTTAACTGCTGTGTCCGTGGAATGACTTCTTTGCCTGGCTTCTGAAAGGCAGTATCTGCTTTTGCCAGTTTCTCACTGCCTGCTCTTTTCACTCTTTCTTGACCCAGAAAAACATTCCTCACATGGAGCAATAAAAGGATCCTTGACTTCTTTCTAGTTTCTGTCTCTGAGCACAAATTAAGGCTGCCCTGGGTTCTGTTGAGTCAAATACATTCACTATTCTGATACTTCTCATTTTCATTTTAGCTTTGGCCACTTCTCTAACCTCCAGGATCATCTTCCCAGTACCTGCCAGAGAACTACTTAGATAAATAGCTTGGAATGAATAGTAAACCTGAAAATACACAGGTTTCACTGCTACATCAAAATAAATAAGCAGAGAACATAAATTTGTTGCATTTCTTTCCAAAAGACATGGAATAAAATGTTGATTGCATTATTATGAGTAATGGCCTCAAATTTTAAACTATGCAAATATCTACCGTAGGATAGATAAGTGATTTGTGGTATATTCATATAATAAAATATTATGCAGCACTGAAATTAAACAATCTCTAGCCATGCACAGCAATATGAATCATTAGCACATACATTATTTTGAGCAAAAAAGCTGGACACATAAGACTATATAATATATGATTCCATTAAATAAAGCACTGAAATAGGCAAAGTTAGATATGCTGTTGGAAATCAAGATATTTTAATTTCTGGATGAGAATATAAATAGATCTTTTAGGGCACAGCGACATTCTGTTTCCAGATCTGGGTCTTTACATGCAAATGTATTCAGTTTGAAAAACATGTGAACATTAAAAAGTAAACAATAATAAGTAGGCAAGCAGTTACAAAAAATTAAAAAGTTTTTAATAAGATATTAAGAGACATAAATAAATGGAATTAAATATCATGTTCAAAGCTCAAAACATTCATTATCATAAAATTACAAGTGGCTCCCAAACTGACATATAAAGGAGGCTCAATTCTAACAGACATTTACAAAAAAATTAATCTCATCATAATTTTGAAATTTATATTTATAGGGACCAATTATAAGCAAGATGAAAAGTCATGGGTTACTATTTCTAAGATGACAATATACAATATATTAACTAGTGTTAATTTCCTACTTTTTTGAAATTCTGTATCATTTCTATATTTTTTTCTGTTCTGTTTTGTTTTTTTTAAATAAAATAAGGGAAAATCATGGTTTTCTTGGTTAGAACACTGAGCATTTTCTAACAATGGCTTTTGGGTCAATGTCATGTCAATTCCTGATAGATAATTTGACCACAGAAGCATAATAGAAATTCTAGAAATAAACTCATGTATTTAAGGAAATTTGATATAAAGAGAATAATTGTTGAGAAATATTCGGAAATTGTAAGTACTTCAATGTTTCTTGCTAGGAAAATTGGTGCTTGTTGCAGAAAAAACTTAACGAATTTGCTAATATAAGTCATACAGACAAAATTAGTTATATGTGGCTGAATAGCAAGGAATGGGAAAACTATAAAACTTTTTGTAAATCATTATAGATTTAAGATTTATAATAGATTTCTTTTAAGAGATAAAAAAATAAAAAGTATAGTTAAAATTTGATCATATTAAAATTAAAGTTTCTTATTGTAATAAAGTTATAGAACAATATGAACTTCTGTACACTAATAATAATGCAAATTAATACAATTTACTTAGAAAATAATTAGGAATTATCTAAAAAAATATGGAAATGCTATCTTTGTTTAATAATTCCAGTATGTATTGTACATTTCTTGGAAATGTAACTTTACGTGTCACTCTTAACTGTGTAGTAAAGTCACACATGACAAACCTCATAACCTCACAGAGGGGGAAAGGCCCCTCTGCAGCAGAGACCCACAGGGACTTTTCTTAAAGGATGCGAAGGGCGAACAGGGAGGCACCGGAGACAAAGCAGAAAGCCAGGCTCCCCACAGGCGGAGCCGCTTCCAAAGCCCTGCACGATGCACTTGGACTGTCAGAGCAGAAATAGTTGGATCTGAAAGTTCTCTGGAAGAGTTTAGATTTCAAGCGACACAGGAAACAAAACCAAGTAAAAGTGAGACATCCTAACTGTACTTTCATCTGTCTTCAAGAGACGTAAAGAAGCCGTTGGATTGAGAATTCCGCAGAACTGTCCTTGTACCGTGGTTACTGGGAAACAAGGAGAGCACCATGATCTCACACACAGAACCTGGAAACCCAGGAAGATTCAGCAAGCCGCCCTTCCTCTGAACACACCTGAGGACAGCTGTGAGCCGGGAAAGTGACTCTGTTTTTACTTCCATGGCTAAGGAGAAAAGAAAACTCTACAGAAATCTGCACAATTGCATGGTCAGGAAAAGGCAAAAGTGGGGGCAACCCGCTGGGGACCCCCTTCTGCCTCTCTGAAGACAGAAGCTGTCCTGCTCACAATAAATGTATCGTACTCTTCAAAAAAAAAAAAAAAAAGCAAAAACGTAGAAGACAGAAACTGTGTCCAAATGTCTCCATGTGCTTTTGAAATCGGCTTGGCCCCAGTACTGTGTTGAGTCAAAACCTGACCGAGAATGAACCTCGTCTCAAGAGGGAGAATAACGTGAGGCTTGAACAAACTACAGCAAATGTTTAGAATTTTAAACTGTGTCACGGTAAAGACACATTAACACACTGACCGCCCCGCTTTGAAGAGCTGACACCGGCAGTCCTGCCACTTTCTGCAGGAGCTCTGGGACTCCTCGGCCCTGAGACTCTTAGAGATGTGACTGAAAGTTCAGTGAAGCTGCTCCCCCGGGCCACGCAGTGCGGGGCTGGCTCCTAAAACACCACCGTGTCCTGCCCCGCCTCACTCGCCAGACCTGACCCCAAGCAACTTCTGCTTCTTCCTCAAAGTCAAAATGACCATGAAAGGCAAATAGTTTGAACCAGTTAGAGTCATCGCCTGGCCCATGTAGCCACAGCAGCGCATCCGAAGGCACCCACGGAAGCAGGCCTCCCAGGACTCCTCCAGAAAGTGGGGAAAAGGAAAAGCTGCACCCCAACCGGGAAGGACTTTGTGGAGGGCTAATAGCACTGGATCTTTTCTCCATCACAAAATGTTATGTAACTAAGTTTATTGTGGCATTTTAGATATACAGTATGATCATATTCATCTTTAGGAACTGTACCTGGACATGATGTATTTTATTTCTCTATCTCTCCCAATCCTCGCCTCTCTCTTTAACCCATCTTCCTCTCATTACTTACGAAGTTTTGTTTCCATTTTATTCTCTTTTTAATCATTTTTCCCTTTCTCCTTCTTTCTCTTGCCCCTTGCCCCATCCTAGTTCTTCTTTACTTTTGAATAATTTCTTCTCGTTTCACAATGTCTGTTGTACACTTTGGCCCTCCAGAACTCTCAATGTCTCACACCAGAGAGACAATGCGATCTTTTTACATGAGTCTGATTTATTTCACTTAAGATTATAGTCTTAAGTTGCATCCATTTACCAATAAAAGCCTCAAGTTTATCCTTCTTTGTAGCTGCATAATACCCCACTGTAATAAAAATACATCTTTTTATCCATTCTTTGGTTGATGGCAATTTGGGATGTTTCCACAATTTAGCCATTACAGACTGTGCTGCTATAAACACGGGTGTACATATATTACTGTGGATGATGTTTTTAATTATTCCAATAAAATATTCACAAAGGGAATAATTAGTTTAAATGGGACCTCTAATCCTATTTCTTTTTTAAACAGAAAAAATAAGAAATAACATTGAACAGGTTATTAGGTTAGCAGGAGAGTAACAATAATCAACATACTGCATATTGTTACACTCAGAATAGGTTAGCAGGAGAGTAACAATAATCAACATACTGCATATTGTTACACTCAGAGTAGTGCTTCAGAGCACAAGACACAGGCATGAAACATTGTACCGAAAATTACTAGCACAACATGTTCCCCTTAATGAATCAAAAGAAACTGATTATACAACTATCTTAACTGTCATGTGTTTATATATTTTTTGCCTTTTCCCTTTTCTTCCATACAGCTTTTATTTTCTTTTGAATAGTTTCTTCTTTATTTACAATATCTATTATGCACTTGGAATCTTGTTTACTCTTTCACATTCTCATACTAGTGAGACAACATGATCGTTACACATGTGAGTGTGATTTGTTTCATTAAAGGGTATGGTCTGGAGTTGCAGCCATTTACCTATAAAAGTCTCAAGTTTATCTTTCTGTGGCTGATTAGTATTCCATTAAATACAGAAAAGCACATCTTTTTATCTCTTCCACAGTAGATGGGCATTTGGGTTGTTTCCAAGATTTAGTTACCACAAACTGTACTGCTATAAACATAGGTGTGCATATGTCACTGTGGAATCATGCTTTTAATTCTTCTGGTACAATATCCAGAAGGGGAATATCTGGGTAAAATGGCACCTCTGAGTCTAGATATTTTAGAAATTTCCACTCATTTTCACAGTGGTTTCCCTCGTCTACACTCTCACCAACAGTGGAGAAGAGTTCTTTTTTCTCCATAACCCTGCGAATATTTGCTATTGGTTGTTTTCTTGATGTCAGCCATTCTTTCCGGAGTGAGATGAAATCTCAGTGTTGTATCACTTTGTGTCCCTTGAAAGGCCAGTGCTGTTGAACATTGTTTCATATGCTTATTTGCCATTGGTATTTCTTCATCTGAGAAGTGTATATTTATCTCAGATGCCTATTTTTGGCTTGGATCTTTGAATTCTGGGAGCCTGTTTTTCTTCAATTCTTTAAATGTTAGAGATATAAATTCTTTGTCTGAGGGACAACTAGCCATAATTTTTTTCTGCTGTGTTTTTTTTATTAGTCCATTTGTGATTTCTTTTGTTGTGTGAAAGCTTTTGAATAAGGTGAGGTCCCATTTGTTGATTCTTGGTTGTATTCCCCATGTGGTCTGGGTTTTGTTCATGAGGTCTCTGCTTACACTATGAGTTCAAGATTTCTACCTATTTTCTCTTCCAGTGTATTTAGTATTTGTGTTTGATCCATTTTCACTTTAATTTGGTGCATGGTGATACACATGGGTCTAGTCTTTAGCATGTAGAAAGCCAGTTTTTCCAGCACTATTTATTAAAGATGTTTCTTCTAGTGAATATGTTTGGCTCCTTTGTCAAAAATAAGGTGGTTTCATGTGTTTCTAGTTGTGTCTGCACCTTCTAGTGAATATGTTTGGCTCCTTTGTCAAAAATAAGGTGGTTTCATGTGTTTCTAGTTGTGTCTGCACCTTCTGTCTGTTCCACTGATCCTCAGGTCTGTGTTTGTTTGTTTGTTTGTTTGTTTGTTTGTTTTTGCCAGTACCATGCTGATTTTCCCACAGTAGCTTTGGAGTATTATTTCAGGTCAGGGATTGTGGTGCCCCCTGATTTGTCTTTGTTGCCCAGAATGGCATTTGCTATTTTTAAGGATGTTTTCTCTAGTGTTGCGAGGTATGCTAATGGTATTCTGGTTTGAATTGCATTAAATCTATATAGCAGTTTTGAGAGTAGAACAATTTTCATTATGTTGTTTCTTCCTATGTATGAAAAAGAATATCCTTCCATTTTCAGATATCTATTTCATCTCCTTTTTCTGAGTACTCTAGTTATCAATGTATAGATCTTTTACTTCTTTTGTTAGATTGATTCCTAAGTATTTCATTTTTTTGGTTGCTATTGCAAAGGGTGTGGCTTCCCTAATTTCTCTCTCTGTGAGTTTATTGCTTATGTAGAAGAATGCTATTGATTTCTGAGTGTGGACTTTGTATCCAGCTACAATACTGAATTTGATTATTAAACCTAGAATTTTCTGGGGAGCTTTCAAAATCTTCTGTGTAAAGAATCATGTTATCTGCAAATAATGATAATTTAACTTCTTCCTTTCCTATCGTTATTTCTTTTATTTCTCTCTCTTATCTAAATGCTATGGGAAATGTTTCCAGAACTATATTGAATTGATAGTAGACATCCTTTTCCTGTTTCTGATTTTAGGTTGAAAGTTTTCAGTTTTTGTTAATTTAATGTGATCTGAGATGTTGGTTTGTAAAATTATTTTTATCAGATTGAGGTAGAGACCATGTATTCCAATTTTCTGTAGGGATTTTATCATGAATGAATGTTTTAGACTTTAACAAAAGATTTTTCTGCATCTATTGAGCTGATCATGTGATATTTGTCTTTTGCTCTGTTTATATGTTTTATTATATTTACTGACTTGCATATGTTGAACCATCCCTGCATTCCTGATTTGAATCTCACTTGGTCATGGCATATAATCTTCTTGATGATTTGTTGCATTCTGTTTGCCAGTATTTTATTGAGGATGTTTGCATCTACGTTCGTTTCGGAGTTTGGTCTATAGTTTTCTTTTTTGGTTTAGTTTTTCTCTGGTTTTGGAATCAGGTTAATACTTACCTCCAGAAATAATTTTGGAAGTATTGTCTCCTTTTCAAAGCCCTCAAAGTGTTTTAGCATTAGTAGCATTAGTCCTCTAAATTTCTTGTAGATTTCAACCATGAATCCATCATAGTCTGAGCCTTTCTTTGTTGGTAAATTTTTAATTACATTTTCAATTTCATTAGGTGATAATGGGTTACTTAGAATTTTTATATTTTTTGATCTAGTTTTGGCAGTTGGATTGTTTCTAGGAATCTGACCATTTCTTCTGTGTTTTCCATCTTATTTGAGATAGATTTTCATCATAGGTATTAACGATTTTAATTTCTGTATGATCTATTGTAATTTCCCCCTTTCCATTCTTAATTCTTTGTGTTTTTGTTTTTCCTTTCCTTTTTTTGATTAGGTTGTCTAACAGTTTATAAATTTTATTAAAATTCTTTCAAAGAATTAACTTTTTGATTTGTTGATTCTTTGTATTTTTTTGGTAGCAATTTCATTACTTTCTGCTCTTATCTTTATAATTTCTACTCTTGTATAAGCTTTGGACTTGATTTGTTGTTCTTTTTCAGAAGTCTAGAATGTTGTTTATATGAGTTCATTCTATTTTCCTATTATGAGTGTCTATCTCTATGAATTTCTCTCTTAGGGTGGGCTTTTGTTGTGTTCCATAAGTTTCAGTATGTTGTATGGGCATTATCATTTAATTGTATATACTGTGTGATTTCATATTTAATTTCCTCTGGGACCTGTTGGTTATTCAGAAGTGTGTTGTTTAATTTTCATGTGTTTGTGCAGTTTTTGTGATTTCCATTGCCATTTTCAGTTTCATTGTACTATAGTCAGATAGTGTGCATGGAATGATTTCAATTCCTCTACAATTACTTGAACATGTTTTGTGGACTATTATGCGGTCTGTTTTGGAGAACATCCCATGTGCTTCTGAAAAGAATGTGTATTATGATGTTTTAGGGTGGAACACTTGGCAGACATTACTAAGTCCATTTATTCACAGGTTTGGTTTAAATATGATAGTTCTTTGTTGACTTTTTGGTCAAGTTGATCTATCTATCTGTGAAAGTGGAGTGTTAAGGTCCCCCACTACAATTGTGTTAGTGCTTATTTGGTTTTTCATGTCTGTTAATTTTTTTTTTTTATGTAGTTGGGTGCACCAGTGTTTGGTGCATACAAGTTTATGATTGTTATCTCTTTTTCTTGGGTTTTCCCTTAACAAGTATGTAGTGACCTTCCATGTCTCTTTTGATAAGTTTTGACTTAAACTTTGTACTGTCTGCAAATAGAATAGCTACCTCTAATTTTTTCTGGTTTCCTGTGGCAAGCCGAATTGTTTCCCATCCTTCAACTTTTGGTCTATGAATTTGTTTTGGGGTTAAATGTGTTTGTTGAATGAAGCATATCTATGGATCTTGTTTCTTGATCCATTCTGTCAATCTGTTTCTTTTGATTGGTGAATGGAGACAATTTACATTAATGGTTATAACTGGTATATGTTAACTATCTTTTTCATGTTATTTCTCTGTTGCTGATTCCCTGTCTTTCTCCTCTGTTTAATTGCTTCCCCTGTGTGTTAGATAATTTTATCTAATTCCTGAGACAAAATACCTGGCACCCACAGTTAATGAAAGAAAGGTTTATGTACCTCACAGTTTGTGGTGGTTTCAGTTCATATTCAGCTGGCTTGAAAGGCAGGGTGACACATGGCAGAGGGGCAGCAGTTCATGGCTGTGGAAGATGGCAAAAGAAACAAGGAAGGAGCAGAAGAGCAAGTCTCTTTCTCTCCCTTATATTGTAGGCAGCCTACTTACCCCAGTGAATGTCTAAAACTCATACCCATAATCCCAGCATTAGATCATGAATCATCACAAATTCTAGAAGCCTGCCTCCATGACTGAATGAGGTTTTGGGGAACATCTAAACACAAACCATAACACCCTGCTTAGCAGTTTGTTCCTAACGGTGTTCATGTGTTGTGGTCTTTGTTATCACTTTCTAATGTATCTTTCAGAGCATTCTGTAGTGCTGGTTTGGTGGTCATGAATTTCCTCAGTTGTTCTTAATTATGGAAATATCTTATTTCTCTGTTGAATTTGAAAGCTAGTTTTGCAGGGTATGTCAATCTAGGTTGAAGATTATTTGCTTTTACAGCTTGAAATGCAGCCCTCCTGGCTCTATTTGACTTGCAGGTTTGTGTTGAGAAGTTTGCTGTGATTCTGATGGACTTTGATGTATAGGTGATTTGTGTGTTTTCTCTGTTTTTAATTTTTTGTTCTTGTGTTGAATTTCTGGAATCTTGATTATTATATGCCTTGGTGTGGGTTTATTTTGGCCATGGCTATTTGGAGTTCTATATGCTTCATTTATTTGTATGTCAAATTCTTTATCCATGCTTGGGAAGTTTTCTGCTGTTATTTCTGTGAAGAGATTTTAATGGCCTTTGTGCTGTCTCCAGCTTTTTCCCTGACTCCAATCAATCTTTTGTTTTTCTTCTTTGATTCATTTTGTAACTGTTGGATTGATTTTTTTCATGGTCTCTTGCTATTTTTAGATATCTTTTTGCCTGGGCATTAGTCACATTCCTGGTTTCTATGCCTAACAGTCTATCTTTGCCTTCACTCAATCTGGTACATGTACTTTCAATGGAGCTTTTAATCTTCTGGATTTCTCTTTAGATTCATTTCATTGATTCCATTTCTTGTTTATGTTGGACATTCATGGTTGCCATCATTTTCCTAACCTTCTCAACTTTTTTATCTGTGTCTGCTTTTATTTATTTTCAGATCTTACATACTTTCTCTGTGGCCTCTTCCATTTGTTTTTTCACTTCTGCTGCTATCATTTCCAAGAATTCCCGTGGTTGGCTTCTGATTCCCTCTGTCTCTTGGTGCCCTGGACTTGTCCTGGCTGGACTGGGCATTTGAGATTGTTTTTTGCTTCTTCCTCTTGTCATTTCATATTTTTTGTTTTAGTTTGTTTTCTGTCTTGATGCTTGTAGATTCCTTGTGTTAGAGTTTTATCCCTGGTGTTGAGGCTTTCTTAGGTGATGTCTTTTCCTGAAAGATATTTTCTAGACATAGGTGATTCTTGGACTTTCTGTCTACCCCAAGAGCCTACCTTTCCAATATATTAAGAATGTGGAGTTGTTATCTGTTTGACTGAAGGTGACTTCCTTTGGCACTGAATTACGGTGGTGGGAATGGCCCCTTGTAATCTCAGTATTGGCATACAGGGGAAAAAAAAACTGATTACAGCATGTATGGTATGCTGGTTACAATAGTACAGTGAAAAATAACAATAAACTCAAGCACATTCTGGCTACTGACAAACTAATATCTATTAGCCTGATAACTTTAACCATAAGAACAAGTTCTATAGTTATGTAATCCAGTTTATACCAGAAACTTGTTTGCAACAGTTTTCCCACTTAGTAGAGTGATTTTACCATGGTATATGTATGGGAGGTTAAGAGCAAAACTAGGATGGAGTGGTGGATGGAGTTAAATTTAGTAGGAGCAGATTTGGCTGGCAAAGGATGACCAACCAAGGTTTTGGTCACTGTAGGACACAAGAGGGAGGGTTGGAAGAGAAAGCCTAGGAGTATTGAAGTGAACCAGAAAGGAAAGAGACAATGTTTAGCCACATGATTCTCTTATAATATCAAGTGAGAGAGTTGATGAAAGAAAGAGGACACATGAGATAAAGCAAAGGGAAAGTTTAGAGAGATAAATCATGAATGAGGGGAAAAACAAGATAAAAAGAAGAAGGTAAAGAAGAAAAAAGAGAGGATAATAAAAAAGAAAAGAAAAACCAAGAAACAAAAATAGTCACACCATATGGGGAAAAAAAAAACAACAAACATGCAGAAAGAAAAGCAACACAGGGCAAAACAGGATACAGAGAAAAAAAGAAAAGAGGAAAATCAATAACAAATACAGAAATAAAATAAAAATAAACAGCAGAACCAAACACACTATCCCAGCAGACCTCCAAGAGGAAAACCCATCAGACAGAAAAATAAAAGAAGTGAGATTCCTCTACCATCTACAGTTCTGTGACAGGTCCAAGGCTGGTCTCAGAATGTGTACTTTAGCCAAGATGGCTGGTGGATATGTGCTGAGATTTTTTGTCTTTGTCTCTGGATTTGGGGGATGGATATCTTTTCTGTGGCTGGAGTTCTCCCAGCCACTACAAAAATGAAAAAGAAAGGAAGAAGAAAAACAAAGAAAAAATAGGGAAAAGAAAAAAAAAAAGGTATCGCTAACCATCCACTTTTATTCCACGTGTTTTTGTTCCTAAGCACAAAACTGGTTCACCTAATTTACCACCTGCTGACTCATACTGTCACTGTTGCTTTGGACTTTTCCTTGCCACTAGTCCCACCTCTCCATCATGTGCACTCCAGCCAGGGTCCTACTGTGTCACTGACTTTCCTGCTGGGCTCCAATCCCTGGGTCTGGTCAATGGCAGAAACAAGAGCCCATCTTGGACCCCTTCCTGCCAGTCCCAGCAGCCCCGGGTCAATGGTGGGAACAAGAGCCCATTTTGAACCTACTTCTAGTTTTCTGAGGAGTCTCCACACTGATTTCCTTAGTGGCTGCACCAGTCTACACTCCCACCAACAGTGGAGAATGGTTCTTTTTTCCAGGCAACACCTCTAGGATTTGTTCTTGGTTGATTTCTCGATAATAACCATTCTTTCAGGAGTGAGATGGAATCTTAGTGTTGTTTTATTTTGCATCTCCTAAATGACCAATGATGTTGAACATTTTTTCATATATTTACTTTCCATATATATTCCTTCATCTGAGAAATGTATATGCATCTCAAATGTCCATTACTGTGTTGGGTCTTTAAATATGAGGAGTCTGATTTTTGTAGTTCTTTATACATTCTAGGTATAAGTCCTTCGTCTCAAAGACAACTGGCTAAATTTTTTCCTACTGTTTGGGGGGATCACTTCACTCCATTGAGAACTTCTTTTGTTGTGCAGGAGCTTTTTAATAGGATGAGATTCCAGTTATTGATTATTTGTACTATTTCTTGTGCAATCAGGGTTTTCTTAATGAAGTCTCTACCCCATGTTGTCAAGAGTTCTGCCTAGTCTCTCTTCCAGCAGATTGAATGCTTCTGTTTTAATATTTAGATCTTTCTGGCTCACTTCAAACTTTTAATTTAAACATTCACTGTGCTTCCCTATCACACCATGTACCCCCACACCACTCAATACTGGTGAAGAGTAGCAAAGAATTTGCAGCTAACTTTAATGTACTGCACAAGAACATAGTCCAAGGAAATAAAAGAAAATGTGGAAAACATACTACAAGTGCACCCTGTGTTCCAGGAAAAACAGGACCTACATAATCACCATCAAAACATTTTCATGGACTCTAAATTATGCAAATAGCTAACACTTCCTGAGTACTTACAATATGCCACACATAAGGTTGCCAGATTTAGCAAATGAAAATGCCCCATACGATACTTAGGATATACTTATACTAAAAAATTACTTGCTTTTCTGAAGTTCAAATTTAACTAGATTTTTTTGTTTTATCTGGAAATCCTTCTAAACAGTACTTAAGAAATCTACTAGAGGTGGAATTCCAGCCAACCGAAAGATAATTATAAAACTAGAGAAAAACATCTGGCAGTACACATTGAATTTGTTTAATAGATTGGCAAGCTAAAACAAATATGGTGAGTAGTTTATTAAAATAAGATGTACACATATGTCCTGCCTGTGAAGAAACCCATAACTACCAAACATTTGGAGATGGGAGAGGGGTATAGGAAGAAACGAAGTATAAGGAGGCAGAATTTGTCATTTTTAATACCTAGAAATCAGACTTTGTGAGTTGGAACTGACTACTGAAATAACAAAGCTGTGATCATATTTAATCGCATGATGTAGACATCAACAAAAATCGCACTAAGTAAAATCTGCTGTTGTAGGAGAGAATACAAAAGGAATTATGCTAATTGTATCATTGCTTATAATAGGCATGTTACAGTCCCAGGAGGAAGGAGATGACACATTTAAAACAGGGAAATATGAGGTAAGTTCACGTTCAGCGAAAGAGGTTGGAGAAACCCGGAGGATGAGAGCAGGAACCAGGGTTATGCCTCAGCTCAGAAGGCGCGAGGAAGCCACGGGCCGGAAATGAGGAAGCGCAAACCCCACATGCCCTGCTCCCCTGAGAGGAAAAATGAGATTAGAGGTGTTAGTCTGAGGGACACAGCCTTTCTCTTCTGCTTTCATTGCGTTTTCCCCAGGTTCATCACTGGCTGAGCCCAGCTAGCGGCCCGAGGGCGCGGAAATTTATTCCTGCAACCTGTAACATTCATACTTCCGGATCCAAGAAAGGGGGTTGAAAAATAAAAAGTGCCTAAGGAGGGGAAACCTTCTACACGTTGTGTTAGAAAATTAATAGGTACTGTCTAAAGAAATAAGCCCCCCAAGGAAGTGTATGATAGCATAGTTACAAAAGTAACTATTATGACAAAAATAAATACAGCATGAGAAATAGTCATCAAAAAGGGAAGCAAATTCACACCAAATACTTGTTTATCCTAACAAAAATTAAATGATCTCAAATAAATCATAAACACTATACCAATGAATTCAAATAACTTAATTCACCAAGTGAAATGACTCATTTTCATTAGCTTATATAGAAAAAATACCTTTTATTTACAATATGCATCCTTAAGCCAAGTTAGTTTGAAAAGTAATTAATAATAAGATTCACCAAGAAAAATCAGTAATTTTTTTTTAAAAAATAGCAGTAGTCATAATCCTTATATTAGAGAAATATAAATTCTTTTGAGAGAAAAATGACAGTGACAGAAGGGTAATTTCTCCGGTGAACTTTGCAATGAGAATGTAGTGGATTTGAATTCCAGATCCCAGATCATCAGTAATATAAAGCGAAGATGACAGAAGCGCAAACACAAGATAACGGAAGCCTATAAATTAGTACAAGGCTTTATTTACTCACCTCACTCTGACAGGGCAAATGCATAGAAAAGTCTCCCAATGATACACAAGGCCTGGGCTACAGAATCGTAACCTCAGTGTGAGAGGAGTGAGGAAGTGCCGCCCCATCCTCAGGCTTAGGGTGGGCGTTTGCCGCTCTCTGTCATCCTTCAATGTTTGATAAAATGTATCAGCAAAACATCTTGCCCTAGGGAAATATTTACTTTTATCAAAACTTACTCTAGAAATAAGAAAATGCAAAGAATCAATCATAAAGAAGAAAAACTTGTTAGAAAGCCATTTTCAAAATAGCAGGAAGCTGTTTTTATGAAGATGGTTCTAGCATCTCTTAAAATCAGACACATTAATGCTATTTAAATTTTTCTAAGGCACAGAAAGGAAGATTATTTTGAATTCTTTATGTGAAATGAAATTAACAATTTAGAACTAAAAGCAGCAAAAACTACTGCAAATCAAGACAAAACAATACAGCAATGCTCACTATGACAGTTGATTACACATCTTAAGTAAAACATTAACAAAGAGAAACCATCAGCATGTTAAAATCAAAACAAGAAAATTGAGCAGAAATTTTTCTATAAAAATTTCACCATCTTGTAAAAACAAGAAAGAGGATCAACTTATAAAAATAAATATCACTATGTCAAAAGGAAATTATCATTAGAAACAAATTACCAATACTCATTATTCTTCATTTTTAAAATTGTAACAGACTAGATAATGTTATAATATAAAAAAGCATGATATCATGATATAAGGTGGGATGTCCGCTGGCATGATTGTTAGTTAGCATTTTTCTTAAGGTCCTGTTGTTACACTTATAAAGCTGGAGAACGAAGAAGAAACAAGAAAAAACCAAGACTTTCAGAGAATATTATTTTGTATCACACACACAAAAACTATAGCCAAAAATCAATATCAAATAGGAAAATACTACCGGATGAATGTACATCAACTGATACACAGAAATGTGTAGCAGTCATATAAAAAACAGGAAGATTAAAGGATATAACAAATGTTGATTTCCAATAGCAAAAAATGGTGAGTTATATCAGAATAAATCTCCTGAGAAGTATACAAAATCTATGGTGATAAAACCTAAAAATTCTCCTGACTCAGTGAGAACAATGGAAGTTTAATTGTGATTTTTTAATGGAGAGGTGCAACATTATAAAAGTAAAAATAACCTTTAAATTGAACACGCTCACAATTAAAATGTTAATAGGTTGTGCAAGTGAGGGCCAAGACCATGTGGAAAATTAAATAACAATAGTCAGAGTTAAGAGGGGAAGAATTTAGAGAAATAACTAGATCTGACAAATAGTAATGTGCATAGAAAGCACAGAGTAATTAAAATAAAAAGAGTTTTGTTCATGTAAAGTGAAGGTCAGACAATGGTACAGGAGGTGGAAACATACAGACTGATTCAAATACAGGCTGAAACCTGGTATGTGACCAGAAGACACTGATGTTAAAATGGAAAGTTGCCTTATTTAACACACTATATTTAAACAAGCTGAATGGAAAATGATAATTTCTCCAAATTAACTTCCAAATAAGGCAAGCATTTAAATAAACATAAATGAATTTACAAATAAACAAATGGATACCTAAATGCATAGTGTCTCAAGAATCACAAAAATATGACTACATGGTCTCGGTGTGGGAAACACTTTCTTAATTACAACTCAAAATCCAGAAGCTATCAGCAAAGATTGATCACTTTAAAATATTTTGCATAACCAAGTCACTAGGAAAGTGATAAATTAAGAAAATTATTTTCAGATCTTATTATAACTGATAATCTTCTAATGTACAAATGATACAATAGATCAATAAGGTAAAGATCTACAACAAAAGAAAACTTTAGAAACTTTAGAGTGCTAGATTTAGAAATATATTCAGCCCATAGGAGACTGAGACAGGAGGATTCTAAGTTTCAACTGAGACTAGGCAAAGTAGTGATTTAGTGATATCATCTCAAAAACATAAATAAAATGAAAGGAAAAGAAATGGAGAACTCAATGCAAATGTCCAGGCTTCAGACCCAAGTACACTTCCCTATTCAGTTTTCCTCAGGATAAGAAAAATTAGCATTACCGTGGAATACTGTTTTTTTACCTAATAACTTTAAAAATGACATTCATCATTTTAAAAGAAAGAAGGACCCTCATGCACTGTCGAAGGAAACCCACCACCACCTGCCACAGCATCTACTGGTGATGCGCCTGCACGAGTCCTCAGGCCAGGTGCTCCACTGACAGCCTTCCCAGCCCTCATGCAAACAAGAAAATGATACACACCTGAGACTGTGCATTAAGTCAGTGCATAAAAGATTCAGAAAGAAGCTAAATGCCTTCATCAACAGAGCATAGACCAGAGGGAGGAGGTCTATCCTCACACTGAAAAGCTGCTCAGCTTTAGAGGGTGATCAAAGAGGTCTTTCTGTGATGATACGTTGTGATCTACAAGACAGATTCTAAGTGAGAAAGAACTTGCCTTTGATTGAGGTGGAGTAACACACACCGCAATGCACGAATGTTTTAGAAAAATATGTGCGGAACAGAAAATATTGAGAACCTATAATAGGGAAAATTGTGTGATTTCTGAATACTTATTTGGATTTTACCTCATGTGTATGTATTATGCACTCAGAAGTTCAAGTATACATCATTAAAGAAAAATTCACAAAGTGAATGCAAGTACTTCTTAATCCAAGGTATAAACTGAGGAATCAATGTAAATATTTCAACAGTATATAAGGAGACTAAAGCCCTAATGTCACCTTCATGTCCCTGTTGTCTCACCTGACAAATGTGGTCCCAGAAGAGTCCTGGTGTATGAACTCAGCATTTTAAAGTCACCTGGAAGCCCAATATCTTCTGATTGTATAGAAGGATTTTTGAAAGTAAAGGGTTTTTTAAAAAAATATTTTCTGAGTCATTTTAATTAAAAAGTGAAAGCACACTAAGAACAAAAAATATATTTCATTGTATTAACATTTCCATGCACTTTTGAGAATTAGATTTTCAGAATTTTGTTTCAGGGACCTGGGTCTGCATGGTCATCACCCGTAAATGCATTTGGTGATCTCCACCGAGGCCCCACGAAAATGACTGGAGACTGTTTTGTTTGTTTGAGTGTTTGCCTCAGAACACAAAGCAGTCTTAGGTCAGGATAGATTTATATGCATTAGCAGAGCAAAGTAGCAAATGGAGCATCTTCTCCCAGTGTGTTCTGCCTGAGTCTATGTGATTAAATCTCGACATTGATGAATCACAGACCTTTGGGAAAGAGAAAATTATGTCAGAGGACAGTTGGTTAATAAGAAATTACTGAATCAGTCCCATTCTAAGATGTAGGAAAGGAGAAGAAACATTTAGTGAATACACAGAAACAATGGGAAACATTAGAGAATGATTTTGTACTTTTTGAACGATGGTCCATCTTCCTCTAACTTCTGCTCTCATAAAATTGTAGGCATTATAGATAAATATTATCATCCAAATTAAGTCTTTAAAATTGGAGAAGATGTAATCCATAATTATATTGGGACATTATATGTAATCTAGGAGTGCTCTGTGCAAACCAATTTACATGGTCACCCAAAATATGGTCCTGGCTTCTAAACATGACAGCCCTTTGTTTAGTTTTGGTCCCTTCATTAGTTTATGGAGTCCTTGAAAAGACAGCAAGTGTGTTAGTCATCCTCACATTGCCATTGGCTCACAGGATGTGTTGTAAGTGGGGTACAGTTAATATTTAAAGGGGGGCTGTGAATGCACACATTTGCAAGGAGATGGAGAAATGAAGGAGCACCTGATCTTACTGATGGGATTCCCCAGTACATGTATTTTTAAATTAAGTGGTATAAAATTGTTAGTATAAAGTAATTTTATTTTATACACAATAAACAGGTATGTATGCATCAACAATGTTTTGCAGCAACTCAGAAAGAGTAATTTAAAAACTTAGAGCTTAAATTTTGTACATTCAGATCTATAAACTGCAATACGTATAAAGTACTACGCTGATCATGAGAGTAATTCCTTGGGATTCTATGGGGGCATGACTCCAAGATCCTCCTGGACACCAGAATCTCATATGTTCAGCTCTCTCCTATACAATGGTGCAGTGCTTGCATGTAAACTCCCCATATCTTCTTACACACTTTGAATAAACTCTACATTACCTATAATAACCAATACATCATGCATCTTGCTTACATAGTTTTATACTTTAGTGTTTAATGAATAAAGACAAGAATAAAAGTTAATACATGTTCAGTACAAATGAGATACTTTTCCAGAATATTTTTGATGAACAACTTGGTTGCTCTCATCATCAGAGGAGCTCAGGACCTTGTTGTCATTGAGAATGGCTGTGGTTCACATTGGGGGTGCTCTGATCCTTACGGTGAGCATTGCTTCCTGGCTCTGGACGGGGAGATGTGTTGTTCAGTCTCCTGGAGAAGCTCGTCATGCTGGCTGCCTGATATGAACATGGCTGTTCTCATGTTGGAGGACCCTGGAACTCTCTGTCACTGAGGATGGCTGTGGTACTTTTAGGGGGACTGCTGGTCCTTACTTTGAGCATCACTTCCTGGTTCCAGTGCAGAATCCTCAGCCTACTGGCACAGATCCTTCATCCAGCTGGCATGTGAGGCCCTCCCAGCACAGATCCATGACACAGACTTACATGAGACGTTATGATGGGTTCTAGCTTGTCAGCCAGACTCAAGCAGGACATTACCATGGGATCCAGGCCCTCAGCTGGATTCTTTGAGGTTTTTCACATGTGGACAGATTTCCTGTACTATTTGTGTTTGACTATAGTCATCTGTGAATGACTATTATAAAATAATTCCATAAATGATGTGTTCAGTAGTAAATTATTTTCCTTTAAACCCTGACTACAACAGCCTCACACAACCATCTCTGGCTACTCTCAGGCTGGTACAGGCAGGAAGTGAAGGCTAGGGCAGGGACATAAATTCCCTGGGTGAAAAATGCTGCACAGAGTATCACCTGACAAAGACTGGGACTCCTGAGCTAACTAGCGATTTCATATTAAAAAGATGTACAAGAAAAGAAAACACTCTACAGAACAATTTCCTACATATTACTAAACATACTGAAGCAAACAGGTAAAACAAAAACTCCAGGAAGCATTAAAAAAAAACAAGAAAGTAGAGGCCCAAAACAGAAAATCAAAAGGCAAGTAAAAATTGTCCCTGAGGAAGTTATGAAACTGTTCTTATTTGACAGAAATGTTTAAATCTATGATTAAAACTAAAAGAGCCATATTTAAAGTTAAAGGAGAAACTGGGTATGGTGGTTCACACCTGTAATCTTAGCACTCAGGAGGCTGAGGCTGGAGGATTGTCATGAGTTTGAGGCCAGCCTGGGCCCCACAGTGAATTTGAGGCTAGCCTGAACTGCAGGGGAAACCCTATCTCAAAAACAAAAACATAAAAATATTAGAGCAGTATCTCACCACATGGACGATATTGATAAAGAAATGAAATGTGGTTTTTTTTGTCTTTTTGAGGCAGAGTTTCATTATGTAGTTCAGGCTGGCCTGGAACTCACTCCATTGCCCAGGCTGACCTCAAACTCATGGCAATCCACCTCCCTCAGCCTCCCAAGTGCTGGGATTACAGGCACACACCACCATACTTGGCTAACAAGTGAAAATTGTAAAACAGAATCAAATTCAGGATTTGAAAATATGGTCACAGAAATGGAAAATTCCCCAGAAAAATCTTAACCGATTTGAGAAGGTAGAAATCAAAACATCAATTGCCTATAAGGTCACCTAGGGTTAGGTTTGTTGAGTCAATGGACAAAAAGAAAAATGGAGTAAAACAGAAATAGAGCCTCGGAGTCCCATAGGACACCATGAAACACATAGGATACGCGATGGTAATTCAAAGAAGCAGCAGGGGCAGGGGAGAAAAGTAAATGCAGAAAAAAATAACAACAGAAAATATCCAAAGTTTGGGGGCAATATTAATTTATACATTCAAAAATTTCCATGATCTCCAGGTACAAAATCTAAAGGGATTTCAAACCTAAGCATTTTTTGACTAAACTATTTAAGTTCAAACAGTGAGAGTCATAAGAACAAAAAGAAATGACTTGTTATGTGCAATCATCCTAAATAAATAGCAACAGCTGACGTTTCTTTAGAACCCATGGGCCTCAAGAGGCGATAGAAGATGTATCCAAAGTGCTAAAGAAAAACGTTTCTGAGTCAAGAATTCTACACAGTCCAAACTATGCTTTAATGTAAAAGAGAAAATTAAGATATTTCAAGGAAAACAAAGACTGAGAATCAATAGTTGGTAGACCTGCCCCACAAAACATACTACTAGGAGTTCCTTATGTTGAGATGAAGGTCAAAAGACAAGAAGGAGAAGAAATAAAGAAAACTGGTAAAAGTAACACCACATGTAAATGGAAAAAGACTGCAAATGTAGTTTTTGTTTGTAATTCCATTTCTTTTATCTGATTTGAAAGAAAAAAGCAGAAAAAATAATTAAATTAGCATTGTTAAGCATAAAATGGATAAAGATTTAAATCATATGACAATAATATCCAAAGGTGTTACAGAGAACGGAACTGATAAGGGCAAGGATGTGTTATTGAACTTAGTTTGATGCTGATCTGAATTAGATGGCTACACACTAAAATGTTTATAGAAAAAGTTACTGTGCATACGGAGGGTATTTCATAACAATAAAGGGATAATTTTGCCCAGAGAAATATAATAATTATAAACAAATACACACCTAACATCAGATACTTAAAATGCTTGAATCACAGTCTGACAAAATCGAATGGAGAAATAGACAAAACAATCATAATAGTTGTAGAATTCAATTCTTCATGCAATACAGCTCAAAAGGAAAATAGAGCATTTACCTGATATTAGAAGCCAACCAGACCAAACGGACTTCTGTAGAGGGAACGTAGTATCCTTCTTGAGTGTGTATGAAGCATTGCCTAGGACAGAGGACACAGGGCCGCAAACAAGTCTTAGTGATCTTATAAGGAGGGAGACCATAAAAAGCATGACCTCTCACCACTGAAATGATGCTCCTAGTCAAGAACAACCAAAAAATGGATATTCATGAACATGTGGATTATACAGCACAACAGTAAATAATCAATGGGCCAAAGACAAAATCCCAATGAAAATTAGAAAATATCTTGAAATGAATGAAACAAATGCATAATTCTATGGAATTACACACTTGCAGGATGCAGCTAAACCACTGTTTCTAGGGAAACTTGTGTTTATAAACATGGAAATTTAAAAAGAAAAAAAAAGCTCAGAAATGACTTTGTGCTTTAGGAAATTAGAATCAGAAAGAAAAACAAAATCCAGGAAAGGGAAGGAAATAAATAACAAAAAATTTAAATAGAAACAACTGAAACAGAGACTATAAGAACACTAGGGAAATACATTAAGCTGTGGTTAGACTGATTAAAGAAAGCAATGACAATCTGAAATTGCTACTAAACTCAGAAATGAGTTAATATTACTAATGACCTTTATAAATGAAAAATAGTGTAAGAGAATATCAATAACATTTGTTTGCCAACAAATTAGGTAATTGAAATCAAATGGATACTTTTCTAAAAAAGACTTGAATTATTTAAATGAACTAGAAAAGAAATAGAAAATATGTGTAAACATGTAATAACTGTAATGATTGAAATAGTAATCAAGACAACTCCCACAAGGGAAATTCCGAGAACAGTGGTCACTGGTGAATTCTACCAAATATTAAGATAATTAACATTAAGATAATACCAGTCCCTCAAAAACTTATAAAAAGTAAAAAGGAATTCCTACTTTTTATAAGTTTTCTACTTTTATAAACTTCTTGTAGACTTTCCAATTTATTCTACAAGGTCAGTAATATATTAATACCAAATCTAGTGCACGTCTGATTTTAAAACTTCATAAAAAGCTACCACAATCAAAAGTAGTACTGGCCTACAGATTACCAAGTAAATGAGCAGATTCCTAATTCCTTAACGGTAATAAAATTCTTATTCCAAGTCCAAGATAGGGGCAGCTATACAATGAAAGAAAACAGCAGACCAGTATCCCTTACAATATAGCATATAATATTCCAAACAGAATATTTGCATTTCAAACGTGGCTCTCACCATTTCTGTTCAACCTGGCACTGGGGCCCCTAGAAGGACAATCGAGCAAAAGAAAGAAAGAAAGAAAGAAAGAAAGAAAGAAAGAAAGAAAGAAAGAAAGAAAGAAAGAAAGAGAGAGAGAGAGAGAGAGAGAGAGAGAGAGAGAGAGAGAGAGAGAGAAAGAGAGAAAGAGAGAAAGAGAGAAAGAGAGAAAGAGAGAAAGAGAGAAAGGGAAGGGAAGGGAAGGGAAGGGAAGGGAAAGGAAAGGAAAGGAAAGGAAAGGAAAGGAAAGGAAAGGAAAGGAAAGGAAAGGAAAGGAAAGGAAAGGAAAGGAAATTAGAGTACAACCAGATTAGAATGAATGACATAACATTCAGAGTTTCCCGAAATTTTCATAAAAGAAATTAATAGAGCTAATTCTTTTAGCAAAACTTTAAGAATACAAGATGAATTTGCAAAAATAAATTGTGTGTTATATACTTAGATAAGCATACTGAAAATGGAAGAAAAAACCAATTCACAATAGAAAGAAAAAATAAAATATTGGACGCAATTCTTAAAATTTATATAAAACTCATACATTGAAAACTATACAACACCATGGAAAGAAATTGAAGCCCTAAATAAAATAAAATATACTGCAGTTGAGCCAGAATGACTTAATATCATTATTATACACTTTTTTATCTGATCTATAGATTCAAAATAATCTCTAGCAGAATCCCAGCCCATTTCTTTATAGAAATTGATAAACATTTTAAGATTCCCAAGGAATTCCAACACCTCACCCTGGGCAGAGTGATTTTTAAGATGAAGAACAGTAGGAGGCCTCACATCTGATTTCAAAAGTTAATAAAACTATAACAATCAGGACCATGTGGCCCAGGTCTAAAAATTGACCTGTAGATAATGGCATTGATGGAGATTTCAAAAATGATCTTAGATGCTTATGCTGCTTGGTTGGAGTAGGATGCCAGGACCGTCCAGTCACCGGTGAAGCAATGGTCTGTGGAAAAAATCTTGATTACAGGATACACACCTGGAAAATAACTTCTTAATCCCACATACAAAATCAATTCAATATGGATGAAAATCATAAACGTATTAGTTACTACTATGAACATTTAGAATATAACATAACATTAATTATTTGTGACTTTGTTAAACAATTTTTTTCTCAGATAATTCCAAAGCACAAACAACCAAAGAAAAAATTGAATGGAATGGATTTCCTTCAAATTAAAACCGTTTATGTTTCAAAAGACAATGTCAAGAAATTGGAATCATAATCTAAGAAAATATGTGCAAATCATATATATGATCAAGTGCTTCTGTGGAAAATATAAAAAAAAGATTCTTACAACCCAATAATAAACCACAAATAACCCAATTAAAAAGTGTTTAAAGGATTTGAATAGATATTTTCCAAAGAAAAGAAATAAATGGCTAATAAGCACATGGAAAGTCCTTAACATCATTAGTCATCAGAGCAATGCAAATCAAAACCACAATGTGATACCACTTCACATCCTCTACAATGACTATAATCAGAAGACAAGTAATAACAAGCGTTGAACAAGCGTTGAGGAGACTATAGAGACATTAGAATGCTCACACACTGCCAACAGGAATCTAAGGGGAAGCTGCGCTACTTTGTAAAATACTTTGGCAGTGTCTCAAAAACTTAAGCACAGAGTTACCATGTGACCTGGAGTTGCACACATGAATACATAACCAGGAGACCTGAAAATATATTTCCACAGAAAAGCACAAACATGAGTGACTATGAAACATTCAGAGTCCAAATGAAGAAACGTTCCATCAGTCCTTAAAGTGATGAATGTAAAGACGTGCTATATCCATGTAAAGGGATATTATTCAGCCATTGTAAGGAATGCAATACAGATATGATCTTCATTGCAAGAATCTTGAGAGCATTAGAAAGCTAGTTGCAATAGACCACAATTGTATGGTTAGACCTACAGGAAATTCCCAGCATTGGTAAACACATCCTTATAGAAAGGAAGTTTGTTAGTAGGGAAGAGAGATCGAGGGATGGAAAACTGATGGAGTGACTGCTAATGGACATGTGTGTGTCAGCTCACAGAAATGTTCTTGAATTCACGATAATGGCTGGATCTCATGGTAAATAAAAAATGACTGAGTTGTACACTTAAAAGGCTGAATTTTATAATATACATTTATACATCAACAAAAGAATATTTATCAATGTCTTGCTAAATATGGAAGCCAAAAATTATTATCTCAATTCTTATTGATAAAATATAATGTATTCCATAATTTTAAATGTACTCAACTAAAATATGCTGTTTTTCTTAGATTAATATGTACTCTCCATCAAAAACATATAGCTAATGGGATAAAATATGTCATCCAGAACTATTAAAACTTTGGTTCACAAAGTCTGGCACTTACTAATATCACCCACATATTGGTGGGTAAGAATAATCATCAGTCACGGGGTCTAGGGAGGAGAGAGACGTTCAGACATCACTGAAAATTCAGGAAATCCAACTACGGCTTTAAAATAATTGTGATTATTATATTAATTGAAATAAATTATAAGTTTGTAAATCATACCAAAGGATTCAAATTAGGAATAAAAAATTAAAAGTTGATATTACTGTAACTAAAAATGAAAATGGAAGATACATTAGTTTAAAGTTCTGGGAAAAAGTAACTTTCATACTTAATTTTTGTATGCAGTGAGAATATTTCTCAAAACTAAAGACATGATGAAGAAATCAACTGAAAATGAGAAACCTTGAACAAATTTATCACCTAATGAATACTACCAAGATCTGCTAAAGATAAATTCTTCCAAAGAAAAATGATGCTGAACATATTTATGTATATATATATATATATATATATATTCATATGCATGTATGTTATATACAAATGGTATCTGTGTGGCTAAGTGCAAATATAGACCTCACTAGTCAGTGTAGCTGTGGGATTAAGGATTTGGGTTAGAGTTAGGGCACAGGCCCCTGAATCACATAAATTAATAGGTGGATAAATGCAACTAAGTGCTCTAATGTTCTTGATTTTGTCAAAGAAGTTACAAATGCATAAATACTTACACTTTTCTAAACTAAGGGTGCAGCATCTTGGCTAACCACTGCAAGAATAATAAAAGAATATATAATCACTGATAGATTTTTCCTCAGCACAGGAGAAAAGTAAGAGCAAAGAAAAGAAAAAAGAAAAAGGACTTTTAAAAAAATTACTTATTTATTTGGTCCCGGGGATAAAACTTATGATCTCATCCTTGTCAGGGAAGTGCTTATGCCTTCTGAACTAAACGCCTGGCCCTAGAAAGGCCTTGACTGCGGGGGCCAGGGGGCTGCAGCACAGTACAAACTCCCTGCAGGGCAGACAGAAAAGCCCAGGTTTTATGCCGTTCGACCGAGGGTGGAGTTTGAAGGGGCGGGCAGAGTGACATACTGACAGCTGATTGGGGGAATGTTGGCACTCACAAAAAGCGGAAGTTCAATTTCCGGTTTGGAGAAGAAGGCGGAAGTCAGTGTTGAAGAGAGGCGCTGTCTAGCGCCATGTTGGGCAGGGGGCACCTGAGCCCTGGCAGTGCTTCCCACAGATGGATCCCATCATTCCAAGGTCGATTGAGATGAAACACTGAATTTTAAGAAGCAATTTACTAATGCTAAAAGAAAGCAAAAGAAAGTCAAGAACAAAAAGATACAAATAGTATGAGAAATTTAACTACCGATACTGTAGAGCCATAATCAAATTTCAGTGATCTAAACCTCATATCAAATTTAAAGACAAAGAAACTTTTAAAATCAAATAATGGAAAACATATTTGGTAGAAACACTAACCAAACAAAAATCTGTTCTAGCTCTCTTAATGTATAGGCCCAGGAGACATTAACAAAGAAAGAACATTAGAAAGTATTAAAAGGTTATTCAGAATCCTAAAGGATGACTCTAGAAGAAACACGTTTTAAATATCACTTTATTTTTGCAAAGATGTGAAACCATGTGATGTTTCAGTACATGTACACATTGCGTAATATTTAAATAAGGGTGAGCACAACTGTCTTCTAAATAGCCATGTCTTTACGGTGACAACAGTCAGAAGTCCTCCCTTCTAGCTTTGTGATGTGCACAGTACCTTATCTGCAGCTGTAGCCGTCTGGTTGAGCAGTAGTTCACCAGATGTTCCCACAGCTCCAGCTATAAGTTAGTATCTATTGATCAGTCTCTCCCTAGTCTATCTGTGGTTGCCATCACTATGCTCTCAGCTTCTGAGAGATTGATTTTATAGTCAATATATACACAGCACTGTAGAATCCTTGTCTGGTTTGCTTTAACATAATAATCTTCAGTTACATCTAAGTTGTCACAAATGGCAGAATTTCACCCTTTTCACAACTGAAGAGTTTTCCACTCTGTATGAATGTCATATTTTCTTCATCCATCCATCAGCTGATGGACACTTTCTGATGTTGAACATTTTCATATTCTTTTTTTTAAATACAGAAAAGTATATTATAGATAAAAGATTGTGTTACATCCAAACTCATCTTGTAAGTTATCTCTATTAATTGACCTACAAAAATTCTGTCCAGTTTGTTTATAATTACAAACTTCTAAAAGTGAAAAAGAGCTACTATATTTCTATTTGGCCAAAAATATACTTGACTGCACTCAGATTATATTTTAATTTTATTTTACAGAGAATAAAACAAAAGAGGACAGAACAATGCAGATCAGAACAGAACAATACAAGCAACACAGCACTTCATAACAATACAATTTGATATCAACAGTAGGTACCATAATATCTCTTTCTTTGAAATAGTTGAGCATAGCTTCACAAACAATAATATCAAACATAACAAAATAGAATAAAAGCATTCAAGAGAATGAAACTATTACAAGGCATTCTGAACCAAATAACAGAAAATGAACAGTGGCTACTATAATATCTCATTTTCCATAAAAATACTTGTTTATATTATTACACATATTAAAATCCAGTAAGACACAAGATGATAGAACCAATGGTAATAGAAGAACAGAAACATAGTAGGACTTCAAAGCCAGATGATATTAAATCAGCAATGGCTGCCATAATGTCTTGTTTTCTTCAAAGTAACTGTTCATGCCATCACACATAATAAGGTCAAGTAAAACAGAATAAAACCATTCCAACCAATGAATGAAAACATTACAAGTCTTCAAAGCAATATAATGGGGATCCATGATTACCATAGAATCTTATATACTCTTACCTTTTCTTACACTAGGGAGACAATGCAGTATTTATACATTTGAGTTTGATTTATTTTGCTTATGATATGGCCTCAAGTTGCATCCATTTGTTTATAAGTATCTCAATGTGATCATTATTTATAGCTGAGTTGTACTCCATTGTATAAAAGTAGCACACTTTTTTTATCCATTCGTCAGTTGGATTCGTCAGTTGGTCACTTAGGTTGTTTCCAAGATCTGGCTATTACAAATTGTGCCACTATAAACATGGGTGTGCATATGTCACTGTAGTATGTTTTCAGTTCTTCTGGGAATATGCCTAGGAGTGGAACAGGTGGCTCAAATGGAACTGACATTCCAAGCTTTTTGAGGAATCTACAGACTGACCTCCACAGTGGTTGCACCAGTCTACACTCCCACCAACAGTGCAGGAGAGTTCCTTTTTCCCCACAGCCTCTCCAGCATTTGTTATTGGTAGTTTTGTTGATCCTGGCCATTCTTTCCAGAGTGAGATGGAATCTCAGTGAGGTTTTAATTTGCATTTCTCCAATGACCAAAGACGAAGAACATTTTTTCATGTATTTATTTGCCATTCGTATTTCTTCATCTGAGAACTGTGTGTTCATCTCAGATGCCCATTTTTGGATTGGATCTTTGAATTTCGGGGGTCTGATTTTTTTTTTAATTCTTTAAAAGTTCTAGACAGAAGTCCTTTGTCTGAGAAGGACAGTTCACTAAGATTTTTTCCCAGTTTGTGGGTTTTCTTTTCACTCTGCTGGAGATTTCTTTCAACATGCAGAAACTCTTTAATAAGATGTGATCCCAGTTATTGATTCTGGGAAGTATTTCCTGTGCAGTTTGGTTCTTGTTCATGAATTCTCTACCTACCCCTATGTCTTCAAGATTTTTACCTACTTTGTCTTACAACAGATTAAGGGTTTCTGTTTTAATATTTAGATCTTTGATCCATTTCGATTTTAGTTTAGTACATGGTGATAGGCATGGGTCTAATTTTAGTTTTTGGCATATGGATAGCCAGTTTTTCCAGCACCATTTATTAAAGAGACTATCATTTTCCAGTGAACCTGTTTGGGCCCTTTATCAAACATAAGATGGTTAAGTGTGTTCCTATTTGTATCTTCTAGTCTATTCCATTGATCTTCAGGTCTGTTTTTATTCCAGTACCATGTTGATTTTATTACAGTAGCTTTGTAGTATAACTTCAAGTCAGGGATTGTGATGCCTCCTGCCTTGCCTTTGTTGCTTAGAATTGCCTTTGCTATTCTAGTTCTCTTCTGGTTCCAGATGAATTTTAGGAGTGATTTCTCTAGATTTATGAGGTATGTTAATGGTATTTTCATTGGGATTGCATTTAATCTGTATAACAATTTTGGGAGAAAGGCCATTTTCACAATATTTATTCTTCCTATCCATGAATGAGGGATGCCTTTCCATTTTCTGAGGTCCTCTTCAAATTCTTTTTTTTTTTCAGGTATTATAATTTTCCCTGTATAGTTCTTTTGCTTCTTTCATTAGATTAATTCCTAAGTATTTCACTTATTTGGGTGCTAGTGTGAAAGGTGTGGCTTCTCTTATTTCTCTCTTGGTGATTCTGTTGTTAGTGTATAGGAATGCTATTAATTTTTGAGTATTGACTTTGTATCCAGCTACATTGCTGAATTTATTTACTGTATCTAAGATACTTTCAATGGAGGTTTGAGGGTCTTCTATGTAGAGTATCATGTCACCTGCAAATAATGATAGTTTAACTTCCTCTTTTCCCATATTACTCATTTTATTTCTCCCTTTTGTCTAATTGCTCTGGGTAGTATTTCCAGTACTATGTTGAATAGGAGCTGTGATAAAGGACATCCTTGTCTTGTGCCTGATTTCAAGGTAAAGGCTTTCAGTTTTTGGCCATTAAATATGACACTGGCTGTTGTTTTGTCACAGATGGCATTTATCATATTAAGATAAAAACCATCTATTCCAATTCTCTGTAAGGTTCTTATCATGAATGGGTGTTGGATCTTATTAAAAGCTTTTTCTACATCTATAGAAATGATAATGCAATTCTTACTTTTGGCGCAATTGACATGGTGGATTACATTTATTGATTTACATAAGTTGAACCATCCCTGCATGCCTGGGATGAATCCCACTTGGTCATGGTGTATAATCTTCTTGATGATTTGCTGCATTGTTTGTCAAGATTTTATTGAGAATTTTTGCATCTATGTTCATTAGGGAGATTGGCCTGTAGTTCTCTTTTTTAGTTGGGTCTTTCTCAGGTTTTGATACTAAAGTAATATTTGCTTCCAGAAATAACTTAGGGAGAATTGCTTCCCTTTTGAGTTCATTGAACAGTTTGAGGAGTTATCAGCATTAAGTCTTCTTTGTATTTCTTGTAGAATTCTGCAGTGAATCCATCTGGTCCTGAGCTCTTCTTTGTTGGTAAGGACTTAATTACATTTTCAACTTCATTAATAGAAATTGGGTTATTCAACAGTTTTACATCTTCTTGATCCAGCTTTGGTGGTTCATATGTTTCTAGGAATCTGTCCATGTTTTCTGTGTTATCAAACCTATTAGATTAGAGATTTTCAAAATAGGTATTGCTGAGCTTGTAGTGTTGATAGTGATTTCACCTTTTTCATTCTGTATTGCATGAATTTGAGTCTTTTCTTCCCTTTTTTAAGTTAGGGTTGCTAGGGGCTTATCAATTTTATTTATTCTTTCAAAGAACCAACTCTTAGATTCATTGATTCTTTGTATTGTTTTCTTAGTCTCTATTGCATTAATTTTTGCTCTGATCCTTATAATTTCCTCCCTTCTTTTGTCTTTGGGCTTGGCTTGCTCTTGTTTTTCTAGCTGTTTGAGGTGTGGTATCAGATTGTTTATTTGTGCTTTTTCTGTTTTCCTAATGTGGGAACTCAGTACAATAAATTTTCTTCTAGGTAGTGCTTTCATTGCATCCCACAGATTACGGTAAGTTGTATTTGTATTTTTGTTTACTTGTAGATATTGTTTAATTTCTTCCTTAATTTCCTCTGTGACCCATTGATTGCTCAAGAGTGTACTATTTAATTTCCATGTGTTTGTGGGGTTTTTGCAGTGTTTTTATCATTAATTTCTAGTTTCATGGTGCTATGATCTGATAACATGCATGGGATAATTTCAATTCTTTTGTATTTACTTAAATATGTTCTGTGGGCTAGTATAAGGTCTATTTTAGACCCATGTACTGCTGAGAAGAATGTATATTCTGATGTTGTTGGATGGAACACTCTGTATATGCCTATCAAGTCCATTTGTTCATAGGTGTGATTCAGTTCAGATATTTCTTTGCTGATTTTCTGTCTAGTTGATCTGTCCCTTTGTGTCAATGGCATGTTAAGGTCTCCTGTTATAATTGTGTTATTGCTTATTTGATTTTTCATTTCTGTTAATATTTGCTTTGCATAGCTGGGTGCTCTGGAATTTGTTGCATATATAGTTAAGATTGTTATCTCCTCCTCTTGCAGTTTTCCCCTAACTAGTATGTAATGAACTTCTTTATCTCTTCAGACCTTTCTTGGTTTAAAGTTCACATTGTCTGCAAACAGAACAGCTACCCCTGCTTTTTTTTTTTTTTTTTTTAGTTCCTGTTGCATGAAGTATTGTTTTCCATTCTTGGAATTTCAGTTTATGAATTTCCTTTTGGGTTAGATGGGTTTCTTGTAGACATCATATGACTGGATGTTGTTTCTTGATCGATTCTACCAGTCTGTTTCTTTTAATTGGTGAATTGAGGCCATTTACATTAATGTTATATATTGGCTTGTTGTTGACATGTTATCTTTCTGCTGTTGTATCTTTATCTTCCCCTTCTGTTTAATTGTCTGTCTTAGTGGTTTTTTCCTATGTGTATCTAGAATGTCTTTGAGTATTCTTTGCAGGCTTGGTTTGGTGGTCATGAAGTTCTTCAGCTGTTCTTTATCACGGAAGCATCTTATTTCTCCATCCATTTTGAAGGACAGTTTTTCAGGGTACAACAGTCTGGGTTGGAAGTTGTTTTCCTTTTAGGATCTAAATATTTCACTCCATGCTCTTCTTGACTTCATTGTTTGTGTTGAGAAGTCTGCTGTGATTCTGATAGGTTTTCCTTTATAGAAGATCTGTCTCTTCTCTCTAACAGCTTTTAATACTCTGTTCTTATGTTGGATTTCTGGGATGGTGATTATTATACGTCTAAGTATAGTTTTATTTTGGTTATGGCTGTTTGGAGTTCTGTATGCTTCACTAATCTGTATGTCAGTATCCATTCTTGGGTTTGTGAAATTTTCAGCTATTAGTTCTGTAAATAGCCTCTTGATATCATTTTTGCTGTCTGCTTCTTTTTCATTTATCCCTATTAAGCTTATGTTGTTTTTCTTGGCATCATCTTGAGGTGGTTTTGGCAACTTACAATAGAATTTTTGATTTTCTGTAAATCTTTTTGAATCCAATTCATGTATTCTCTTTGTTTCTTATACTGTTCATTCAGGGATTTTATCTGTTTACTTTGTTCCTCTAATATTTTAGCTCTGTCTTCTTTAGATGCATTCACTATTTCACTACTTTTATCATTTCTTCTTTTACTTGGGAGATTATTTCTAATTTGAGTTCCTTTATGGCTTCCCATACTTGCTTCTTTATTTCAGTTGACATCATTTCAGGTATTTCAGGTGTTTGACTAGTATTTTCTTCTATGTATTTGGCTCCCAGGCTTTCTTGGGATGGGCTGAAGATTTGAGATTGAATTTTGGTCTTTCTTTTTGTCATTTTCCTATATTTATGTCTTCCAAGTGATGTTCCAAAACTTTCCCTGAGCATGTTGGGAATCACCTCCTGTGCCCTCAGCTCCAGGGACTTACAGTTCTTGGCTCACCAAGTTGAATGAAGGTCACTGGGTGGTCCACTCAAGCCCTGGAAACCTCTCCAGGCTAATCCAGTGTCCTAGGGGGCTCTGCGGTCACCCCAGCACTGGGAATGATGTCCTAGACTCCCTGGAGCCAAGGCCAGGGAGCTGGAACTTCCCTTGCCCTTGCCACCGCATGAGCTGGACTGAACTCATACAAATTTTAGTGGGTTTTTTTTTCAACTTCTGTAAAGAATGTCATTAACATTTGGATAAGGGTTGCACTGAATCTGTAGATAACTTTTTAATAAATTTCACAGTATTAGTTCTTCCTATTGAGAAACACAGGATGAATTTTCCATTTTTTGTGTTCCTTTCCTCAATTTCTTGAAGTAATACTTTTTAGTTTTTGTTAAAAGGGTCCTTTGTTATTTTGATTCAATGTACTCCCAGGCATGTGTTTCTTCTACTTAGCTTAAATGAGCTGGCTTTCTTGATTTTTATTTCAGATAAATCAAAATTAACATATAGTAATTATACTGATTGCTATACTGATTGCTATCCTATAACTTTATTGAATTCATTTATTAGTTCAAATAATTTCTGGTGGAGTCTTGGTTTTTTTATATTTCTTAAAACTTATTTTGATTGTCAGATAAAATCATGATTCCCTGAAAAGTTGTTTTAAAAGAGAATAAAACCAAGGGAAATAAAACAGAATAAAACCAATCAAAATATAGTAGTATAAGAGATACAGGACTTCAAAACCTTACAAAATCTGCAATATTTATAATGCCTTTTGTTTTCTTCAAAATAGCTGCAGATACCTTCAGACATAATGAAAATCAAGCAGCACAGAATAGAGTGGAAACAATAAAAACAAAATCATGAATGCAATAAAGGACCTCAAAATAAGCTAACAGTAAATCCAAAATGGCTACCACACTATGTCTTGCTATCTTTCAAGTAGCTGCTCATGCCATCAGATTTAATATAATCAAACAAAACAAAAGAGAATAAACCCCACCCAAGAAAACAATGAAAATGATATGGTTTCCTAGGAGGGGTCACCTGGTGAAGCCTGGTTCACTCCCTCTACTTTCTGCGAATGGTGCTGACTCATGGAGACAGGCTTGGGTGTGGCTGTCCCCACTCCCGTAGCAGCTTGCACATGGTGCTGGTTTCCAGGCAGGGATCACCTCCTTGTGAGGCTTGGTTCTCTCCCCCTGCAGTCCACAAATGGCACTGACTCACAGAGCTCCCTGAAAACTTTTGACACTTATTGGGAGGTGATATTATCTATATATGAAAGGAATTGGTGTTTATTTCAATCTTAATAATCTGGCTATGTTTGTGCCTCTCTTTACAGAAACTCTAAGTGAGGTGTTTATTTTAATTGAACCTTTTTCAGCTTCCACTATTTCAGCACTAGCTAGAGCCCTAAATCCAAATGCATTGCAAGTTGGTTATTGGTGTGTTGTTGCTGTTCCAATAGTGGAGGACAATCCAAGCCAGGCTTGGATCAAAACTGTAGTTGGTATACAATTCAACATGAACAGTGGGAATGTCTAAGGAAGGGTACTCCATCTACACAACTCTCTTCCTGAAGGAGGATAGGCCTGAATGGGTTGCTCACAGTCACCAGTCTGCTAGCAGGCAATGTGTGATTCTACCTACTCATGGACAGAATCATTGATGAGGATCAGCCCTAGGCTCCTAAGCCATCACTTGGTTGCAATGTCCTCTTTCTCCTACCATCACACAATTGTTCTCTCCAGTTGTGTTGCCTAGGATTGGGGAATAAATGCAGTGAACAGTCCAGTGGTCACAATGCTGTCATACCCAGAGCAGGGCCAGCATAGCTATGGACTTCCTGTTGCAGTGGTGGACTTGTGTTCCAAGACCAATGCAACCAGTCCATTTTCTGAAATCTTAGATTTCTTTTTTCAGAGTACTGTAATTTTGAATGTATAAATTTTTTACTTTCTTTGTTAGATTGATTCCCAAGTGTGTCATGTTTTTGGATGTTATTTTGAAGGGTGTGGCTTCCCTAATTTCTATCTCAGTGAGTTTGTTGTTTGTATACAGGAATTCTATTGATTTTTGAATGTTGAATTTGTATCCAGCCATGGAAATGAATTTGGTTATTAAATCTAGAAGTCTTCTGATGGAGATTTTTTGGGTCTTCTCTGTAGAGTATCATGTCATTGTTGAACAATGATAGTTTAACTTTTTCCTTTCCTATGCTTATTGTTTTTTATTTCTTTCTCTTGACTAATTGTTCTAGCTATTGTTTCCAGAACTGTATTGAATAGGAGTGGTGATAGTGGACATCCTTTTCCTGTTCCTGATTTTAGAGTGAAAGCTTTCAGTTTTTGTCAAATTAGTATGATATTGGCTGTTGATTTGTCATAGATGGTTTTCATCAGATTGATGTAAAGACCTTCTAATCTGATTTTATCTAGAGTTTTTATCATGAATAAGCTTTGGACATTAACAAAAGCTTTTTCTGTGTCTATTGAAATGATTATATGATTTTTGTCTTTAGCTCTTCTAAAACAGTGTATTACATTTATTGATTTGCATATGTTGAACCATGCCTGCACTCCTGGGCTGAATCCCATTTGGTCATGATGTACAATCTTCTCGATGATAGGCTGCATTCTTTTTGCTAGTATTTTATCGAAGAATTTTGCATCTATTTTCATCAGAGAGATTGACTGGTAGTTCTTTTTTTTTTTCTTGGATCTTCTTTTGGTTATTATATCAGGGTTATATTTGCTTCCAGGAATGAGTTAGAAAAAAATGCTTCTTTCAATTTAATCAGAGAGTTTGAGTAGTATTGGTGCTAAAACTCTAAATTTCTTGTAGAATTCACCTGTAAATCCATCAGGACCTGGGCTTTTCTTTGTTGGTTAAGTTTTTAATTATGTTTCCAATTTCATTCACTTATATTGAATTATTCCAAATTTTTATATCCTCTTGATCCATCCTTGATAATTCATATGTTTCTATGAATCTGTCCATTTCTTCTGTGTTTGCCATACTATGAGAGTAAAGATATTCAAAGCAGGCATTGATGATCTTCTGAATTTCCACAGGATCTGTGATGATTTCTCCTTTTTGTTTCTTATTGTATGAATTTGTGTTTTTTGTTTCCTTTTTTGATAAGGTTGCTTACAGATTTCTCAATTTTATTTGTCCTGTCAAATAACCAAACCTTTGATTAATTCTTATATTGCTTTTTAAGTCTCAATTGCATTAATTTCTGCTCTGCTCTTCATCGTTTCCTCCCTGCTCTGGGCTTGGGCTTGACTCACTCTTCTTTTTCTAGAGCTTGAGGTGCAGCATTAGGTTGTTTACTTTCCTGATGTGAGAGTTCACTACTATAAACTTCCCTCTTATGACAACTTCCATTGCATTTCATAAGTCTGTGTAACTTGTATTCACATTTTGGTTTGATTCTAGATATTGTTTAATTTCTTCTTAGTTTCATCTATGACTCACTGGTTTTTCAGGAAGGTGTTATTTAATTTCTATTTGTTTAAGAAGCTTTTGCAATTTCTTTTGTCATTAATTTCCAATTTCACTGCACTATACTCAGATAACATGCATGGGATAATTTCAGTTCATTGCATTTGCTAAAGCATGTTCTATGGATTAATATTGGTCTATTTTAGAGAACAGCCCTGTGCAGCTGAGAACAATGTGCATTCTGACGTTGTTGGGTAGAGCACTCTGTGATTATCTACGAAGTCCATTTGTTCACAGGTTTGGCTCAGTTCTATTATTTCTTTGCTGATTTTTTTATCTAGTTGATTGATCTCTTTGTGATAATGTGGTAGTATTGTTCCCCATTATGTTTTTTGTATTGTTTATTTGATTTTTCATTTCTATTATTATTTGTCTTATATAGGTTTGTGCTTCTGTATTTGGTGCATATATATTTATGATTGTTATATATTCTTTAATTTTTACAGGTATATAGTGACCTTCTTTGTCTCTTTTGATCATTCTTAGTTTGAAGTTCACATTGTCTGCAAAAACAACAGCTACCTCTGCTTTTCTCTGGGCTCCTGTTGGGTGGAGGATTGCTTTCCATCCTTTGAGTTCATACTTTCAGTCTATGAATTTCTTTTTGAGTTAACTGTGTTTCTTATACACATGTTGTTGGATTTTGTTCCTTGATCCACCCTCCTAGCATGTTTTTTTGAAAGGTTATTCAAGTCCATTAACCTTAACGGTCATAACTGGTATGTACTGGCTAATCTTTGTTATGTTAACTTCTATTGATTCTGTACTTTTTCCTCTGTTTAATTATTTTCCCTGCTTGGTGATTGCTTTCTGTTGTTCTTGGAATCATGGTCAGTTCTGTCTCTTTCCAGAATATCTTTCAGTACCCTTTGTAGTGTTGGTTTGGTGGTCATGAATTTCTTTTGTTATTCTTTGCCATGGAAGTAATATTTCTCCACTAATTTGGAAAGATATTTTTGCAGAGTGCATCAATCTTGTTTGGAAGTTATTTTATTTCAGGACTAGAAATACTTTACTCAAGTTCTTCTTTATTTGATAATTTGTGTTGAGAAGGCTGCTGTGATTCTGATGGGCTTTCCTTCATTGGTGATTTGTTTCTGTTCTCTAATAACTTTTATTATTCTGTTCTTGTGCTAAATTTCTGGGATCTTGATTATTATATGTCTCATTGTAGATTTACTTTCATTATGGCTATTAAGCTTTATATGCCCCCACTTATCTGTATGTCTGGTTCTTTTCCCATGCTTGAGGAATTTTCTCCTATTACTTTTATAAATAGTTTTTTTGTCATTTGTGTTGACTGCTGTGTTTTTGTTGACCTCTATCATTTATATATTGTTTTTCTTTGCATTATCTTGCAGCTATTGAATTGTTATTTCTTCTTGTTATTTTAAGAGATATTTCCTTTCATTACCATTAGTGGGAATCCTGTCTTCAAGGTCTGAAAGTATATCTTCAGTTTCGTTCAAGTGTTTTTTCCAGCTTTCACTGGAATTTTTGATTTCCTGGATATCTCTTTGAATCTGTTTCATTCTAGTTCTTTCCTATATTGTTCATTCAAATTTTGCATCTTTTTCCTATGATCCATTATTTTTTGATCTCTGTTTTCTTTAGATATGCTCAGCATTTCTTTCACTATAGTTGTCATTTCTTTTTTTACCTGAAATATTATTTCTGATCTGATTTCTACTATAGCCTCATAGAGTTGTTTCTTTACTTTAGTAGCTATAATTTCAGGAATTACAGGTGTGTAACTTCCAATTTATTCTATCTCAGTGTCTCCTGGACTTCTTCTGGGTGAGCTGGAGATCTGAGATTTCATTTTGCTCTTTGTCATGATAATTTCTATTTTGCAAAGTTTTTATTTTGTTTTCTATAATGATCTTAGTTACTTTTGGTGGTAGGTAACAATTTCACTAGTATCAATGCCTCTCTAGGAAGACAGTTCTTCAGGGATATCTCCTGTGTGTACGAGAGTATTGGTTTGTGTCTATCCCAAGATCCTGCCTTCTCAATTAATTGAGAGTATAATGTTGTTTTTTGTTTAGCTCAGTCCTCAGTCTTTTGGTATAGGGTTGTGATGAGGTTATTATCCCTGAGTTTCCCAATTGTGTTACATGTGGGAAAACAACCAGTTTCAATAGATATGACATCCTAGCTACAGCAGTACAATTAGTAATATTGCCAACATCAAGCACAATTTAGAAATAAACTGTAGTAACTATTGATTTTGTACTTTAGACCATAGGAGCAAGGTGTATAATATATAATAGAACCAATCATAAATCAGGGGTTGTATGCAAGTGTTTCCCCTTGTTAGAGTGAATCTACCGTGGTTTCATCCATAAGAGCCTGTTGCTGATTCTCGGGTGCTTCCCACCCTGGCTGCCCATACCACAGTGTAGTGGAAGGGGCTGGGTTCCTGGGTCCCTCAAGGTCGAGGTCCCCAGGATGGTAGAAAGGCAATGGGCTGTTTCTCTTCTCCCACATGGCTCACCATGGCTATCAGGTTGGTAGATGGATGGGATTTCTCTCCTCCTTCATGACTCATGAAGGTTGCCCCTAATGACAGAGAGGTCATGGGTGAGGTTTCTCCCCTCCTGTGTGGCTCATGGAGATTCCCCCAATGGCAGAGGGGTGTTAAGCCTGTGTCTCTTATTACTATACTAAAACCAGGCCTATATTCCTTAGCTTTTGAGAAGGTGCTTTGGTTTGCAAAACTTGGTGTGCATGTGGGTAAATGCTCATCAGGGGATCTGAACCATCAAGCTGCTCTACCTCTCAGAAAGATATTCTAATGTATATGTAAGTGATAGCCTAAGTACAGCAATTTAAAAGAAGTGGGAGACCCAAGAGATTTTGACACATATTTCTTAGTATTTAACAGAGAAACAAAAATTGTAATTTATTAGAAAACCTGAACAACACAGTTGTGGAAGTCAACTCACTCAGCATATATGAAGGGTTAAATCAATGAAGGCATAATGTAGATGATTTTCACAGAGACGTGGTGCACTTACCGAATAGAATCTCACGTGCAAACAAACGAACTTCTGTATTTCTCTCTGACCAAAAAAGGATGGAGATAGGAAAAGGTTAATGAAAGGATATCTAGGAAATTCTCCTATGTTTGGATATTAGACTGTATATTTTAAATAACCCAATGGTTAAAATAAACAGTATGAGGGAAACTATAAAATATTTTCATGGAATTGAGCAGTTGCTTTGTATTCAAAATGCATTAAAGGGATAAAAGCAATCTAGGGAGAAATGTAGCCAAAATGTTGAGAAGTTTCCTGACACCACACACTAAACATGGCACAAAAAGAAAGAAAATACTGAATTGCTTGTTTCACTAAAGAATTTTAAATTGTCCTCAAAATGTTACTACAAATAAAGCATAAGCCCCAGATGGCTGCCTCTGAAGTTCTTTCAAAATTTAAAAACTGAAAACAGAAGGAGAAAGAGAGAGAGAGAGAGAGAGAGAGAGAGAGAGAGAGAGAGAGAAACTTTCCTACTCATTTTATGTGGACTACCCAAACTTGATATCAATAACCGAAAAGAACTTGACAAGAAGCAAAAATTTAAGATAAATCTATCATCAGTAATGCAAATTCAACCTTGAATCTTTGTAAACTGAATTTTAAAACTTATATAAAATACAAACAGTTTGAGTTATTTGATGAGTGTTAGTTTGGTTTGATACTTTAAAAAAATGACATTAATACAATTCACCTTATTACCAGAAGAAGAGAAAAAAATTAAATCATTCTAACTTAGGTCATAAAGGGTTTTTTTTTAAAAAAATCAATTTCAGCATCCATGATTAAATACTTAGGAAAATATAGGGGGGGAGGAATTGGCATATTCTGATAAAGAGTTCTTTAAAAAGCTGTTGTCCCAAATGGGGAATACAGAACTGCATCCCCCTGGAGGGAGTGAGGAGGACAGGACCACTTGGTGCCACCATTTTCATTTCTTTCCTTGCCTGAGGTAACAGTGAGAGCTGAAGCGTGAGTAATAAAAATGACAGGGAGACCCGTGTGGCACTCTTAATCCCAATTGTCAGCCAGGAGTTGATTTCAGCTAAACCCAGCCAAGCCTAGAAGAGCTATCGCCCACTTGCACACCCATGAGAAGGAAATAAATGCTTGTGAAAAACCACTGAGTTTTTCATTGTTTTTACGGAGCCTGCTTTCGAGATGGAACATGAACAATACAGCTTTCAAAGATGTAACGAATCTGTAATTTGAACTTGTAAATTCGCAAAGATGACTCAGATTGTGAAAAGGCTGAAAAATCAAATAATGCTGGGCAGTTAATATAAAATTATGTTTAAGCAAGTTAATTTTCTTTTTTTTCTAATAAAAATAGCAATTTTTTATATTTAAAGAAAAAATGAAACAGAAAGAGGGTAGAAATAATACATGATTTCAAAAAAAAACCAGTAAGAAATCACTAGTGGATAATTACATATTTTCCTCTAGAAGTAGTTTTCCAGTTACAAAAGTAAAGCATATAAGGTAGACATTTAAACAGTGAGACTACAATTAGTTCTGTTCATCTATCCAACAAAAACTGAGTGATATGGTTATCAATCCTACATACTTAAACATACATGCAGTTATATCCTTTAGAATACTTTCTTTTCCTCTCTTTTTTAACAATAATTATAATCAATTCTCATAAACTATTTAGAAGTTCTACACATGTATAAGTCTCTACATGTGTACCAGCCTTTCTATATTAGAGGGAAAAACAAATCAAAACAAGTCAACAAAACAAATTCCTAGAAAAAACATGCAATGAAAAGGACATATAAAACCACAATACTAGGTATTCTACGGTAGTTATGATATTACCATACATTTTGATATAGACAATTTCAATAAAGTGGTCTATATCATTAGGCATAGTATAATTAAACTTAGCAGTGCATAGCACTATTAATAAAAACCAAAGATTGGAGACATTATAGGACTTCAAAGTCAGTTAATAATCAAATCAGAATGGGTATCCTATTGAATCTTATCATCTTCAGAGTAGTTGCCTCTACTCTCAGACTTGATACTATCAAGCATACCAGATTAGAATAAAATCAGTCAAGACAAAACAGTGATATAGCCAATCTTCTCTGCCTCATCTCTGCTATGCTATTTTTCTGTCACTGTTGTTTACTTTTCTCCTTCATTCCACTCACTGCCCCTTTCATTGAGGCCTTTCTGCCATTGTTCTTGGAATCCTGGTGATTTTCTTCTCTCTCTCTAGAATGTCCTTCAATACTCTTCGCAGAGTTGGATTGGTGGTCACAAACTCCCCCAGTTCATCTTTGTCATGGAAATATCTTGTATCTCCATTAATTTTGAGAGACAGTTTTGCAGGGTACATCAATTTTGATGAGTTTTCCTTTATAGGTAATCTGTTTCTTTTCTCTAACCACTTTTACTATTCTGTTCTTGTGATGGATTTCTAGGATCCTGATTACTATATGTCTGCATATAGATCTGTTTTGGTTGTAGCTGGCTGGAGTTCTGTACACCTCATATATCTGAACATCATTTCTGTTTCCTATGCTGGGGAAGTTTTCCTTAATTATTTCTGTGAATAGCCATTTTATTTCATTTGTATTTGTCCCTGCTTCTTCAGTCAATTTTTATTCTTAAGTTATAAATTCTCTTGTCATCTCCTAGCCTTTGTATTGTTACTTTCTGGTTCCTTGTTATTTTTAAGAGAACCTTCCTTTCACTATCATACATGGCAAATCTATCTTCAAGTTTTGAAAGTCTGTCTTTAGTTTCTGTTAAGAAGTTTTGCCAGAGCCAAGCTGGCACCATGCCACGAGGTGAGTTTCAGTTCACCAGGGCAGGCCCAGAAAAGTTTGAGACCATCATTCCTGGCAGCTGGGTGCTGACCAGCCCTCTTAGGACACTGTACTAGGCTCCAGAGGTTCTGCGAGCTTGAGTGGACTGCGCCCAGTGACCCTCATCCAACCAGGGGAGCCGGGCCCGCTGAAGGGGAAGCCAAGCCAGCACTGCACCATGAGGTGAGTTACAGCTCACCAAGGCAGGCCCAGAAAAGTTTGGGATCATCAATCCCGGCACCTGGGTGTCAACCGGTCCTCTTGGGATGCTGGACTGGGCTCCAGAGGTTCTGCCAGCTTGAGTGGACTGTGCTCCACAACCTTTGTTCAGCCAAGGGAGCCAGGCCCAGCAAAGGGGGAGCCAAGCCTGTGCCACACCATGAGGCAAGTTGCAGCTTTCCAGGGCAGGCCTGGAAATATTTGGGACCATCAATCCCAGCAGCTGGGTGCTGACCAGCCCCCTTAGGTCACTGGACTAGGCACCAGAGTTTCCGCGGGCTTGAGTGGACTGCACCCAGCAACCTTCATTCAATCAGGGGAGCCAGGCCCACCATGCAAGGGGAGCCAAAGCCAAGTGAGTCCCAGTAGCAGAGGGCTCAGGAGGTGATTTCCAACACATCCAGGGAAAGCTTTGGAAAATCGCTGGAAACACAGAAATATAGGAAAATAACAAAACAAAAGACCAAAATGCAATCTCAAACCTCCTGTCCATCCCAAGAAAACCTAGGAGCCATGTACATAGAAGAAAATACTACACATACACCTGAAATGCATGAAATGATATCAACTGAAATAAAGAGGCAAGTACAGGAAGCTATGAGGGAACTCAAATCAGAAATATTCTCTCAGGAAAAAGAAGAAATGATAAAAGTAGTGAAAGAAATATTGAATGCATCCAATGAAGACACAGCTAAAAAAAATAGAGGAATAAAGCAAAATGGTAGAATCCCTGAATGAACAGTTTAAGAGACAAACAGAATGCATTAAGCAGATTCAAAGAGATATACAGGAAATCAAAAACTCTAATGATAGTTGGAAAAAACACCTCAATGAAAGTGAAGATAGAATCTCAGACCTCGAAGATAAGATTGCAGCTTGTGAACAGGCAAGGAAAGATCTTCTAACAATACCAAGAAATCATGAAATAACAATTCAACATCTGCAAGATGATGCAAAGAAAAACAACATAAGATTAATAGGGATAAAAGAAAAAGAAGGGGACAACACAAATGATATCAAGAGTTTATTTACAGAAGTAATAGCTGAAAACTTCCCAAACATGAGTATGGAAACTGACATATGGATTAGTGAGGCATATAGAATTCCAATTAGCCATAACCAAAACAAAACTACTCCCAGACATGTAATAATCACCATTCCAGGAGTCCAACATAAGAACAGAATATTAAAAGCTGTTAGAGAGAAAAGACAGGTCACCTATAAAGGAAAACCTATCAGAATCACAGCAGACTTCTCAACACAAACAATGAAGTCAAGAAGGGAATGGAGTGAAGTTTTTCAGATCCTTAAAGAAAACAACTTCCAACCCAGATTGATGTAGCCTGAAAAACTGTCCTTCAAAATGGATGGAGAAATAAGATACTTCCATGACAAAGAACAGCTGAAGAACTTCATGATCACCAAACCAAACCTACAAAGAATATTAAAAGACATTCTAGATACATATAGGAAAAAAACCACTAAGCAAGACAGACAATTAAACAGAATGGAAAGGTAAAAATACAATATCATAAAGCTAACATGTCAACAATAAACCAATATATGATAGTTATAACCATTAATGTAAATGGCCTCAATTTACCAATTAAAAGAAACAGACTGGCAGAATGGATCAAGAAACATCATCCAACTATATGCTGTCTACAAGAAACCCATCTAACCCAAAAGGAAACTCATAGACTGAAAGCCAAAGGATGGAAAACAATACTCCATGCAACAGGAACTCAAAAAAAAGCAGGGGTAGGTATTCTGTTTGCAGACTATGTGAACTTCAAGCCAAGAATGGTCCAAAGAGATAAAGGTCACTATATACTAGTTAGGGGAAAACTGCAAGAGGAAGAGATAACTATCTTAAATATATATGCACCAAATTCCAGAGCACCCAACTACACAAAGCAAGTATTAACAGAAATAAAAAAATCAAATAGGCAGTAACACAATTATAACAGGAGACCTTAACACACCATTGACACAAAGGGATAGATCAACTAGACAGAAAATCAGCAAAGAAATAACAGAACAGAATAACACCTGTGAACAAATGGATTTGATAGATGTATAGATCCATCCAACAACATCAGAACACACATTCTTCTCACCAGTACATGGGACATTCTCTGAAATAGACCATATACTAACCCACAGAACATATTTAAGTAAATGCAAAAGAATTGAAATTATCCCATGCATGTTATCAGATCATAGTGCCATGAAACTGGAAATTAATGATAAAAGTAATTGCAAACCCCCCACAAACACATGGAAATTAAATAATACACTCCTGAGCAATCAGTGGGTCATAGAGGAAATTAAAGAAGAAATTAAACAATATCTACAAGCAAATGAAAATACAAATACAACTTACCATAACCTGTGGGATGCAATGAAAGCAGTACTCAGAGGAAAATTTATTGTACTGAGTTCCCACATTAGGAAAACAGAATGAACACAAATAAGCAACCTGATATTACACCTGAAACATCTAGAAAAAGAAGAGCAAGCCAAGCCCAAAGACAAAAGAAGGGAGGAAATTATAAAGATCAGAGCAGAAATTAATGCAATAGAGACTAAGAAAACAATTCAAAGAATCAATGAATCCAAGAGTCAGTTCTTTGAAAGAATAAAAAAAATTGACAAGCCCCTAGCCAAACTAATTTAAAAACGGAAAGAAAAGACTCAAATTCATGCAATACAGAATGAAAAAGGAGAAATCACTACCAACCCTGTGGAAATACAGAAGATCATCAACAACTATTTCAAAAACCTCTACTCTCATAGGTTTGATAACACAGGAGAAATGGACAGATTCCTAGAAACATATGAACCACCAAAGCTGGATCAAGAAGATGTAAAACTGCTGAATAATCCAATTTCTATTAATGAAATTGAAAATGTAATCAAGTCCCTACCAACAAAGAAGAGCCCAGGCCCAGACAGATTCACTGTGGAATTCTACAAGAAACACAAAGAAGGCTTAATGCCAACACTCCTCAAACTCTTCAATGAAATTGAAAGGGAAGCAATTCTCCCTAAGTCATTCCTGGAAACAAATATCACTCTAGTACCAAAACCTAAGAAAGACCCAACTAAAAAAGAGAACTACAGGCCAATCTCCCTAATGAACATAGATGCAAAAATTCTCAATAAAATATTGGCAAACAGGATGCAGCAAATCATCAAGAAGATTATACACTATGACCCAGTGGGATTCATCCCAGGCATGCAGGGATGGTTCAACATACATAAATCAATAAATGTAATCCACCATATCAATAGAGCCAAAAGCAAGAATCACATGATTATTTCTATAGATGCAGAAAAAGCTTTTGATAAGATCCAACACCCATTCATGATAAGAACCTTACAGAGAATTGGAATAGATGGTCTTTACCTCAATATGATAAAGGCCATCTGTGACAAACCAACAGCCAGTGTCATATTAAATGGCCAAAAACTGAAAGCCTTTACCTTGAAATCAGGCACAAGACAAGGATGTCCCTTATTACTGCTCCTATTCAAAATAGTACTGGAAAAACTAGCCAGAGCAATTAGACAAAAGAGAGAAATACAAGGATTAAAGATAGGAAAAGAAGTTAAATTATTATTATTTGCAGATGACATGCTACTCTACATAGAAGACCCCCAAACCTCCATTGAAAGTCTCTTAGATATAATAAATAAATTCAGCAATGTAGCTGGATACAAAGTCAATACTCAAAAATCAATAGCATTCCTATACACTAACAACAAAATCACCAAGAGAGAAATAAGAGAAGCCACACCCTTCATACTAGCACCCAAATAATGAAATATTTAGGAATTGATCTAACGAAAGAAGCAAAAGAGCTATACAGGGAAAATTATAATACCCTGAAAAAAGAAATTGAAGAAGACCTCAGAAAATGGAAAGACATCCCTTGTTCATGGATAGGAAGAATAAATATTGTAAAAATGGCCTTTCTCCAAAAATTGTTATATGCATTCAATGCCATCCCAATGAAAATACCACTAACATACCTCATTGATCTAGAGAAATCACTCCTAAAATTCATCTGGAACCAGAAGAGACCTAGAATAGCAAAGGCAGTTCTAAGCAGCAAAGCCAAGGCAGGAGGCATCACAATCCCTGACTTGAGGTTATACTACAAAGCTACATGTAGTATAACTTCAAGTTATTCTTAAAAAAAATAAAAAATAAATAAAATCAACATGGTATTGGAATAAAAACAATCCTTAAGATCAATGGAATAGATTAGAAGATACAACTAGGAACACATTCAACCACCTTATCTTTGATAAAGGGGCCAAGCATGTTCACTGGAAGAACGACAGTCTCTTTAATAAATGGTGCTGGAAAAACTGGCTATCCATGTGACAAAAACTAAAATTAGACCCATGCCTATCACCATGTGGTAAACTAAAATCCAAATGGATCAAAGATCTAAATATTAAAACAGAAACACTAAATTTGTTGCAAGACAAAGTAGGTAAAAATCTTGAAGACATAGGGGTAGGTAGAGAATTCGTGAACAAGAACCAAACTGCACAGGAAATACTTCCCAGAATCAATAACTGGGATCACATCTTATTAAAGAGTTTCTGCATGTTGAAAGAAATCTCCAGCAGAGTGAAAAGAAAACCTACAAACTGGGAAAAAAACTTAGTGAGCTGTCCCTCAGACAAAAGACTTCTGTCTAGAACTTATAAAGAATTAAAAAAAAATCAGACCCCCAAAATTCAAAGATCCAATCCAAAAACGGGCATCTGAGATGAACACACAGTTCTCAGATGAAGAAATACAAATGGCAAATAAATACATGAAAAAATGTTCATCATCATTGGTCATTAGAGAAATGCAAATTAAAACCACACTGAAATTCCATCTCACTCTGGAAAGAATGGCCAGGATCAACAAAACTACAACAACAAATGCTGGAGAGGCTGTGGGGAAAAAGGAACTCTTCTGCACTGTTGGTGGGAGTGTAGACTGGTACAACCACTGTGGAGGTCAGTCTGGAGATTCCTCAAAAATCTGGGGTTGGAGGTCCCATTTGACTCAGCTATTCACTCTTAGGCATATTCCCAGAAGATCCAAAAACATCTCACCACAGTGAAATATGTGCACCTATGTTTATAGAGGCACAATTTGTAATAGCCAGATCTTGGAAAAAACCTAAGTGCCCATCAACTGAGGAATGGATAAAAAATTGTGGTACTTTCATACAATGGAGTACTACTGAGCTATAAAGAAAGATCACATTGAGATATTTATAAATAAATGGATGCAACTTGAATCTATACTCATAATTGAAATAAATCAAACTCACATGTATAAATGCCATATAGTCTCCCTAGTGTAAGAAATGGGAAGAGAACAGAAGATTTTATGGAAATCATGGTTCACCATTATACTTCTTTGAAATCTTATGTTTTCATTCGTTGGTTGGAATGGTTTTATTCTGTTTTGTTTGATCTTAATATATGTGATCATATGAATAGTTATTTTGAAGGCAAGACAATATGGCAACCATCGTTGATTTAATATCATCTTGCTCTGAAGTCCTACCATGCTCTTGTTTTTCTATTACCATTGGTTCTATCACGTTGTGTCTTATAGAATTTTAATATGTATGATAGTGTAAACAAAATTTTTATGGAAAATGAGATAATATAGCAGCCATTGTTCATCTTCGGCTATTTGGTTCAGAATGCCTTGCAATACTTTCATTCCCTTGAGTGGTTTTATTCTAGTTTGTTATGTTTGATATCATTGTGTGTAAAGCTAAGCTCAACTATGTCAAAAAAAGAGACATTATAATAGCTACTGTTAATATCCAATTGTCTTGTGAAGTGCTGTGTTTCTTACATTGTTCTGTTCTGATTTGCTTAGATCTGTCCTCTTTTGTGTTATTCTCTTTAAAATAAAAATTAAAAAATAAAAAAAGAAGTTTTGCCAGCTTTCAATGGAGTTTTTAATTTTCTGATATTCTCTTTAGATCTGTTTCATGTATTCTAGATTTTGTTTATATTCTTCATCAAAGGCTTCTCTCTTTTCTCTGGGTTCCTCCATTCTTCCATTTGTGTCTTCTTGAGGAGTGCCCAGCATTTCTTTTATTAATCTTTTATCTTGTTTCACCTTGTTAGAATTTCAGATTTAAATTCGTCGATGAGGTCACAGAAGTATTTCTTTATTTCCGATGAGGCCGTGTCTGATATTGCATGTTTGCTGCCCTTGATCTCCTCTGTATTTACCTCTCCTGGATTTATTTTCCCTGAGTCAGCAGTTGGAGGCTTTTTGTTGTGTCTCTGTCTTGTCATGTTTCTGGTTTCTTTCAGACAGGTGAATGGTGGAGGTCTCAGGACCTTTTTGTATTGCTTTACAGTTTTTCTGAAGCATACTGGCTAGGGGATGGCTGCTTTCTCCAGTTTTCTGTTGATCTGTGAGGTGCATGCAGGGGCAATGTGGGCCAGCCCCTCCCCTCTAAGACAGTCAGTGAGTGTCTTCAGCACATTAGTGTGTTCCCTGTGGATGTCACAGGTTCAGGACAGCCTCGTCCATGGCTATTGGGTCCCAACCAGGAGCATGGCCCAGCCCAAGCAGATCCCACCAATCCACTTTGGGCCAGGAGCTGCCAACTAATGCTGCTTCAGTAGTTGATTCAGGCCTGTCCTGCCCAAATCTAATATGTTGTCTAGTCTGTCACCCTGCTCTGGGGAACCCAGTTCTCAGCACTCACCAAAGTCTGTGCAGCTCGGTTTGCTGGTTCCACTCCCTGTTGCAGCACCTCCTCCCACCAAGGGTCTTGAGCTCACGAACCCCCACTCTTGGTGGGGATGTGACTTCAGCTTGATTGTGAGTCGCCTGACTCTAAGACGTGCCCAGCACAGCAACGGGAGCATGCCCAGCTCCAGCCCTCCATCCACGCTTCTTTTTTTTTTTCCTTTTACTTTTTCCTCAGTTTCTTCCTGGGTCGTGAGAATTCCTCTCCTTTCGTCTGGTCTTCTCCATGGTGTTCAATTGTAGCATCTGAGTTGTTTTTCTCAGAGAGGCTCTCTATTGTGCTATGTATTGCTGTGCAATACCAAGTTAGTTTTCTATTGCATGCCACTGTTCTATAGTTTTTCACAATACGTGGGTGCATTGAGGCACAGCAATATAGATGGGATTGATGGAGAAACATTATTCTTTAATCAAATAGTGCAACACTACCTTCCCTCTGTGAATGACAAAAACACTGTCAGGTTCTCATAGATTTGATGACATTGCTGACCGTATCCCTGTCTTGGGCTAAGGGTGGATGGAGACTCTAATCAAGCGTGTGGAAAACCTTTGAAGAGATACAGGCATTTGCAGCCGTGCCTTGCTTTGTAAGTGTCCGGGACTTTGCAGTGTGCGCCTGCAGTATGCGCACATCACAGTCACTCCGCTATCACCTTACACCAGCCTGTCCCTTTCCCTCTTATGCTCCTCGTCCCCAAGAGCCCATGGTGTGACGGGCCAGTTTCTTCCAGCTGGGGGATCCTCCACATCGTATCCCCCAGAACCGCTGTGCAGGGACATTTTTATTACCTTCTTCTCTCAGCGCTGCAACAGCAGACAACGCAGTGAATCCACTCTTGGCTCGGGCATGGAAGTCCCTTAGCGTTTTGCAAGGCCAAAATGCAGATGGTGCTGTTTTTAATTTAAAATCACTGTCAGATGCTGAAAAAAAGAGACCTGTTTCTCTAAGAAGGTAACATAAAGAATAAGTGTACTCCTTAACATTATTTTCCTTCATGCCAACTTATCATAAATTTTGTTTTAAAGAATTTTCTTAATTGTGCCTTTCTATATTCTCATTGTATACATGGTCACACAATAAAATAGTATTCTGTTACACAAATGTGAACATCAATACCATTTGTTATACAAATACGAGCACATCTACAATAGAAATTCCTAATAAGATGTCAGTTGAAAATGTAAAAATACAGTATTTTATGGCTAATATCTGTAATCCTTTCTCTGACTCCCAAAATGAAAAGTTACCTTAGGCTGTTTAAAGCATGGAAGTATGTGAATGCTTTTCCTATCTTTAAACATCAGCCATCCCCTAAATCCAAAAGTATCATTTGCGGTACAAATGATTATGGCAACACTCATCAAATCATAATAACCAATCATAGCATGTTCTTTGTAATCTTTTGGCTCTATATTTTACTCAGAAAACGGAATTAGCTTGATTGGATTGTTTTTGAATTTAAATTGTCCAATCAAATACAATTATGTTTTTTTTTTTTTCAGTTAGACGCCTTTGTTTTAAGGTGTTGTGCATCGTGTGCAGCTGTGGAGCACATGGAAAGGGTCCTGCCCGCTTGGACCCATCTGCCCAGGAAGAGCTTGCAGCGCTGTAGAAACTGTCACAGCAGGACGTCAGCACTGCCGGGACACAGAGCCGCTCGCTGTGTCACCACAGAGCTCCTCCTCGCGACTCTTCACAGGACAGCGCTCCATCCCCGTCCCCTTCCACAGCCCCCGGTGACGTCGCTGTGTTCTCTATTTCTATACTTTTGCCACTTAAAGAAGGTCACAAATGTGGCTTCCTTGCCACTGCTCTTTGAGGTCGTCCTTTCCATTCAGCTCTGCTCTCTGGAGGTTCCTGCACGCAGACGCCTGTTTCAGTTGTTTGTGTCTCCGGTGCTGCAGAGCGGAGTCTTGCTGGACTGATCTTTACAGTGCACAAAGCCACTCAGACAGAAACTGACAGCTGGACTCTTATGAGTTTAGGACATTACTGTGAAGGCTGCTACAAATATTCCACAAATGACTTCTGTGCAAACATGAGCCTTTATTTCCCTGAGATAAACACTTGATATTACAAATGTTGGCTCACATAGTGATTTCATGCTTAGTCTTTAAAGGAATTGCCCATCTTCCAGATGACACCAGCCTTCATCTGGAGAGTAACCCCAACGTGATCACGGTGGGCCATCCTGGTTCTGGTGTTACAGCAACACTAACTTCCAAAAATGAGTGGAAAACTTTTCTGTTATTTTCTGAAAAATATTATGTAGAATTTGTCTAAGATCATTTTAGACATCTGGTAGAATTCTCAGTGAAACCATCTGAGTCTTGGGATTTCTTTTTTTTTTCTTGGATGGTTTTAAAATTACAAATTCAAATTCTTTAGCAATTATAAGCAATTAAAATATTTATTTCATGATGACGAGTTATGGTTGCTCACGTCTTTAAGACCCTGGATCAGCTGAGTTGCTAACGTCACAGGTTGAGTTGTCCGTGGCTCCTCACAGTTGTGCTGCCTGCAGAGTCTGCGAGTGATGCGCCCGCGTTCACGACAAGCCTTGGAAGCCCGAGGCTCCTTACTCCTGCTGGTCTTATTAGAATCAGCCAGTGTTTTCAGAAGATCAGTTTTCTGATTTGCTGGCTTTTCTCTGTTCTACTTACGTTTTCAGTTAGGTTGATTTCTGTCTTTTAGTTTATTATTTCCTTCCTTCTGCTCAGTTTTAGTTTACTTTGTACTTCAATTTCTATGTTCTTGATGTAGGATCTTAGATCATTGACCTGAACCTATTATGATTATTTTTTCTTTTTTGAGACAGGGTCTCACTATGCAGCCCAGGCTGGCCTTGAACTCACAACGTCCCACCTCGGCCTCCTGAGTGGTGGAATTACAAATGTGCAACACCCCATCTGTCCCTGTTCTAATACATTAGCTTAGTGTTGTAACTATCTCTCTCCACATAGCTCTGGCTCAGCCTCACAAACTCTGATATGTTGTGTATCCATTTGTGCCACAGATTATTTACAAGTATGTTATTTACTTCCTGTTTGGGAATTTGATATTATCTGTTTATATTCATTTCTACTATAATTTCATGAGGGAATTGCATGAGCCCAATTCTTTAAAGTTTGTTGAAGTCTGTTCTCTGCTCCAGTGTGTGGTTTATCTTTGCCCGTGTTCTGTAGTCACTTATACAAACTGCATATTCGCTATTTGACAGAATGTTCTACAAATGTCCACTAGATCACATTGATTAAGAGTATTGTTGAGCTATCGTGTATTTTTCTTAATTTGAGTATAGCATTTCCATCCCGATAAGATGGAAGTGTTGAAGTCTTCAGGGATAATTGTGGATCTGTCTATTTCTTCTTTTCACCCTATGAATTTTTGTTTCACAAATTTTGCACTTTTGTCATTTGATGCATACATACTTAAGATTTCTATGTCATCTTGATAGATCAACTCTCTTTACAAAATGCCTGTGTCTAGTAATTTTCTTTAGGGTGGAAAAATAAATTCCATATGAATACTAACCAAATGACCAAAATCAGCTGTATTTAAATAAAAAAGATCATAAGTCAAAACCTATCACAAAAGATAAAGAAAGTCATTGGGTAATGACAAAATAGTGACTTCAGTAAGAGGGTACACACACACACACACACACACACACATTCAACATTGAAGTACCTAAATTATGTAAAGCAAGCACTGACAGATCTAAAGAATAAGATAGCAATAAAATAACAGCAGGAGTCTTTGGTACCCCTGTGTGAATAATCGACCTATCATCCAGACATAAAATCAGTAAGGAAACATCAGACTTGAACAATGCTATAGAATAAATGAGCCACATAGATATACATATGGCTTTACACTCTGCAGTAGAAGAATATATTTTAACTCCTCAAGCACATGCAGAGCACACTGCAAGATCCACTGTACCCTAAGTGATAAATAAGCCTTTGTATATTTTAGAAAGGTGTAATCATTGCAAGTATCTTCTCCAACTACAGTGGAATAAAATAAGAAAGCAATAACACATATATGGAAAACCTTAAAGACTCCATGAATACACATACACACACTTGAAAAGTAATAAATTTGGCAAAATTACAGATATAAAAACAAATGTGCATACCCCAGGTGTATTTTTATATACAATATATTACCCTAAAGGTTTTTGTTTTTGTTTTTGTCTTTGCAATACTAGAGATGAGCCCGTTGCCTCCACACTGAGCTGCATCTCCATCCCTGTGCTGTTCATTTTGAGGCAGAGCCTTGCTAAACCCCCAAAGCATCCAGCCTGGGCTCGGATTTAGGATTCTCCCACCTCAGCCACCCAGAGTGCTGCTGTATAAGCGCACGCTTCTGTGGTGGGCCCTTTGTTATCAACGCTGTGTTCACCTAGAGAAAATCTTCTTCTGTCATTGTTTGGATTAATCTTTCCTTATCTTTCACTCCCATACTGGACCTTCTATCAGAGAGATAGAACATCCTGACAGATTCTCCATGGATCTTGACTTTACGCATACATTACTAGTAATCAAACACAGGGTCTCCACACTGAGCTACTCTCTAATACCTTCTGAAACTTTTTATTTTGATAGAGGTTATTACTGAATCACAAGTGGTCCTGGCTGGTCTCCAACTTGTGCCCACCGGAGCTGACTGCTTTTTCTCTTCATTTTTACCTCATAGTTTCACTCTGTATCACTTTGTTCATCATTCACACCCACACACACACACACATCATTGCCTTCTGTTTTTATCACAAAGCTGTTAATTAAACTGTGCAGGTCTTCTGAGTTCATCTGACCAATTGATCAAATATCTGTGCTTCCGCCACTGTCGTGCTATCTGAACGACTGTAGTTTAGAGTCAGTTTCAATATTAGATTTTATCAGTCCTCCAATTTGTTGTCTTTCCAAATTATTTTGATCACTCCGTTTCTATCATTTCCCTATGTTAGAATCAGCTGGCCGATGTGTATCTTGAACCGGGGATGAGTTTTCACCGGGACTGAGTTTTAGTGGACTTGCATCTGTGGATAGCACTGAGGAGACCTGCAGCACACACAGCTCCGCGGCTGCCTTTCTGGAGATATTCTCCGGTGTGTCTTTAACGCTCTGAAGCCTTTGTGATTATAGATCTGAGATTCCGAGGCAGCCAAAGTTATTTAAAAGTAATTCTGCGAAAAATGTGAGGGCTGAGCTACATAATTAGATAAAAGTGAGTTATAAATCAAAAAGTAATGAAATGGATGTCCTCCTAGCTCAGGAAGTTCCCAAAACATATTTTGCGATGGAAACATTATGATAAAATCTTCCCAAGGGGGCTACACTAATTTTAGAAATTGCATTACCTGCTCAGACATTGTATTTTATGTATTTTCTAGTTGCATGTACATTAATCATTTTCCGCTTTTCTGTTAAAAGTTTAGCATTTCAGCAGTGAAGACCTTGTATCACTGTTGGCTCTCAGGAGCCACTGCCACAAATGTGTGCATTCAGTAGTGCACAGCGCTATAGAAGAAGTGAATTCACAGCAGGGTGTGAAAATAACTCCAAATCAAAATAGTAATATTTCCTCATTTCTTAATCTTTTCAGGCAGTTAATCTCCTTATTATGGGTTTAGGGACTTGAGTATGACACATATTGCATAATCTTTTGTACTTGGGTTTCAGGTAGGTAAGAATGCACATCTTTCTATTTTCCAGACTCCTCAAATCCATTCTGAAAACGTGAAAGCTTATCATAATAAACGAGTTCCTTAAAAGAAGGAAGTGAACTTCTGCCCACTCATCCCCTACAGCTCTCTGTGGGATGCATGTTAAGAGATGAAACTGCAAAAGAAAAAGACAGATAGTGTGTCTTCTGTTTTATCCTCTTTACTTTTATAATGTGATTAATAATACAAAAAGAAACATGAGCTGTCCCTGCAGGAAAAGCCTCTGCCTGTATGCATGTCACGTAGGGTTGCAGGATTTCTCAGCACCTACTTGTCCTGTTAGAAGTGGTTCGATTTTCACGTCACACGTATCCCGGTGCTTTGCGTCTGTGTGTTTGTGTGTGACTGCATGTGCTGTCCCTCTGTGCTCATGGTGGGAAGATGAGAAATAACAGCTGGCAGACGTGAACTTTGGGCTCAGGGACTTGAAGATTCCTTTTGATGTGACAGGCGTGTGCTAAGCATGTAAAATGAGGTGTGCACAAGCCTCTTTCATTTGACAGTGGACGCGCTGAATTTTTGAAGTTGTGTCAACAAACTTTGTTTTCTTGCATTTTGTTCTAACAGTCGCAGTTGACAAGAAGAAGGAAAACAGTGTCCATGATTTCATCCTCTGCAGCCATGTGCCAAAGTGCAATTTTCTCTTTTAAAAAGTGTGATTTTGTTTGGGTTTTGTGCACGTAAGTAGGATGAATCTTGAGAGTGGAAGGTAAACAGGAGGGAAAGGTCAGATGCGGGAACTGGCCTTTATTCAGTGTGTCCTCGCTGCTAGGCACTCTGCCGGGCACCGCAACTGCCGGGCACTGCAACCGCCGGGCACCGTGTTCTTAGGGTTCTTACAGGAGGGATAAACACATGGCCCAGTCCAAGCCCTCCGTTTGCTCCGTGCATAAGCCATTGGCCAGCTGTGGGCTGTTTGTGCTCCAACCGGATGGGACCAGAGGAGACCAGATTCTGCAAGGCGTGATTTCTGGTGCATCTGTGAGCGGCTTCTGGGTGATCTTAGCTCCGAACTGGCTGACTGGGGAAAGCAGATCGCCCTCCCCTAGGTGAGGGGCGCCCAGAGGTCTGCTGAGGGCCGGGTTGGCACAGAAGGCTGGCGAGGAGGGGTTCACTCTGTGACCAAGTCCAGGAGCTGACCACCGTGTCCTCCCCCATCTGTGCTTCTCAGGCCTCAGTCCTCAGGGTGCGAGCTGCACACCAGGCCCTGTCCCAGGCCCCCGGCTCACGCGTGGCAGGTCAGGGCACTTCTCTACCTCTGTAATCACGGGAGGAGTCGATTCCTCCTCAGATGTGCACGAGGGTGGGTTTGGTGTGTGGCTGTGCTTCTGTAGGGTTCTGTTCTCTCCGGGTGCGGTAAATACATTATTCATGCATGTTCTGTCCTTCAACACGTAGATCTTATAGGTTCTCTCTCTAGGGAACCTAACACTGTGGTTCTGTAACTGACTACTTATCTCCGAATTAACACTAGATATAATAACCTTGACTCAGTCTTTACATCAATCCAAACTCAGGCTAAATTTGTACTTTTAAAAAAGGTAAACTTAGCTGGGGGTGGTGGTGGTGCACGCCTGTAATCTCAGCGCTCAGGAGGCTGAGGCAGGAGGATGGCTATGAGTTGGAGACCAGCCTGGGCTACATAACAAGACCCTGTCTGAAAAAAATTAATAAAATAAAATAAAATGACAAACTTATCTATGATTGATATCTTAGTGACCACTTTGAGGAAAGGGTGTTTAGTGGAATACTTCAATGTTTTACATTCTTAATCCTAAGAAATCGCTGCAGATTTGTGAACACTCTCCCTGAGGGGAAGGCAAGGGCGGTTGTTGCAGGCTTGGATCAGCCGCGGAGCTCAAGGGCGCAGGCAATGAGTGTCGGGTCACAGGAGCTCAGTTTCCCGTCTGCAGGGACCAGGTGGCACAGACTGCTTCCGAGAGGAAGGGTCCTCACACCTTGTCTGGCGCAGATCTGGGGTGCGGGAGAGGGAAGGAGAGACCGTGGCGGGTCACATCCTTCAGGAAGCTGGCCTCAGGTTCCCGGGCCCGGGACAGGCAACGCAGAATCTTCTGGTAGGTCCGAGGCAGAGTCTGCAGTAGGCTCCCACCGTAAGGCTCAGCTCGGTGAGGTGTGAATGCCGCGGGCTTTGCAGGCTGTGGTGCAGGCAGGATGGGGTCCCGGAGGGCCGACGCCGAGGGAGCTCGCGGGAGGGTCCCCAGGGTCTGCTCAGGCTCGGCCCCCCCGCGGGACTATGGGAAATTACTTTCCTCACTCAACCTTATTACCTACGAAGTGGACAGTCCTGCGGGCCGAGATCTTAGCTTCAGCACCACGCAGGAGCCTCGGCCCATGTCCATCACTAACCACACCGACCTTTATGGCCGAGCTCAGCGAGTGACCTGGGCAGCACAGAGTCCGTCAGACACCTCCGGGCCTCTGACTTCCGTCCCGCCGGGTGCTCCAGGCAGCGCCCGAATCCTCCGCGGACCGAAGTGGACACGCCGCGCCGCGGGGCGACTCGCTGCTGACCGCTCAGGAGCGCGCAGCGCTGGCCTCGTCCGCCGGCGCCCTGGCTGGGCGCCTCCTCCCCGGGCTGTGAGCGGAGACCAGGGGCCAGTGCCCGGGGAAAGGCAGGAGCTGAGGGTCATCAGGGCGGGTCTCAGGTCAGCACTGCCACTGGGACTCCTGGGGTTATTAGCCAAATCCTGGCGTGTCTGTCAGCAGTCAAATGTGCAACAAAATAAACAAAGCAATACACAGAGCTCTGAAATATCATTCTGAAAACAGCGTACAGTCAAGATGTTATGTGTAGAAAATCCCTTAGAGAAGGAAGGAGAGAGGCGGGGTTTGTTTATAGCCCTTATATTATGTGATCCTCAAAAAGCAGAAAATTGGGTGTTTTATGGAAATCGTGTTGAAAAATAAGGTACCATCTAAACACATAGTAAGCAAATGACTGTATAAGTATTTAAAAGCAGGCTTATTATTTCTAAAATAACTTTTAAAATGTACAAATAGGAATTACTCATCTCAGAAAAATAACTTTAAAATAAATTTAAAAAGAAAATGAAATAAGACTAACATTTAGAGTTATTTTAACATATTAATGAATAGCTGCTGGCATTTTACTACACAAATATATTTTAATGAAAACATACTTCACATAGGTTTCTGAAACCTGTTTCTTCACCTAATATTATGTGCTAATATAGCTGAATGCATTCTAAGTGTCATTTATAATGTCTACATCATATTCTCATTTTGGCTCATTGATTTTCTATTTTTTTAACCTCACTATAAATAATATTTTGGTGAATATTTTGGTTCAGTTTCACTTCTGTGTCAAATATTTATTCTGTGGAAATACGCGAGACAGAAAACCCAGGGAAAGCCCACAGTACGCGGCCATGTCGGGCCACGTCCCTTCCCGGCAGGTCAGCTCCCATCTGTACTGTCCTGACCCAATACAAAACCCGTTTTTCTCCATGGGTGACAGTGTTTTCTTCTCAAGTGAAGCTGCAGATGTGTTTTTCAGCGATTCCCACCAATCTGATTGTAGAGGTCGGCGCTAGGCTGGCGCTGCCCCATCAGAAAGGCCGAGTGCAGAGCGTTTCCCAGACAGCTGTGGCTCTTTCTCAGTCAGTGAATTGCTCACCACGTCCGTTGTAGACTTTTCCATTTGGTTGATTCCATTTTCTCTAATAATTTATGAGGCACTCATATTCTAAGTGTATTTATTTACACTTTTTAATTATTTTCTTCTCAGGTAGCCGGTCTTTTCCCGCTGCCTTCTATCCTTGGTGTCATTCATTTAGATTCCTTCCTCACCCTCAGATTTCACATCCGTCTGCTTTCCAGGTTTAAATCTTTCATTCATCTTGAATTGATTTCTTCATTAGATGGGAGATAAAGAGATAATCCTGGATTTAACAAATAGCTGCCATATTTTAAATGAGCCACACATGTGCCATTGATTCAGTATATTAATTTAGTCACATGCAGCCACTTAGGTCTGCGTGTGTCGTAAGAAGCAGGCTTCACAATGGACGATGCAGGAAATTGAATCCTTGTCAGCTTTGAGCCAACAGAGGGATCTGCTCTTCCCCTAGCGGAGCCGCCTGTGCACATCTCACTTGACAGCCTCCTGAATTCTGGAGTCGGTCAGTTCCTATTGCCCTTGGCCTCCTTAGTGAGGTGTATCTAAGTGCTAAGATGGAAGCAAACCCTAGCTTTTCACTGCCATTTCAGACAGCAAATCCTCTCCCTTCGGCCACCAGATTAGGGAAGACCATTAGGAACACTGACATACAATTTATTTGTGTGTCACCAAAAATTTCATTTACACGTTCCTATGAGATACCCCTGTGTTCATCAGCTTACTGTTGCTGTCACACATTACTTGGGAAAATCAACTTAAAGGAGGAAAGATTTATCTTGGCTCAGCTTCTGTCCACAGCCGATTGGTTTCTTGTTGCTGGGCCAGCTGTAAGGGAGAACATTATGGTGGGAAGCCTGCAGGGCAGCAGAGCTGCTCACTACATGCCAGCTGGAAGACTGAGATGAAGAGAAAGAGTCCTGGGGATGAGGTGAGTCTTCACGGGCGCATCCTCATGAGCCACGCTCTCCAATGAGCCCAATGTCCTGAAGCCTCTGCCTCCTTCCAATTGCCCAGGAAGCCACGAATCCATTCATAAGCCCAAAGCCCTGATGAGCCAATCACCTCTCTGTCCACTGCTACATTGGAGGCCAGGCCTGCAACACGGGAGCTTTTGTGGGGACACTTAAGATTCAAATTGCAACATTCTGCCCTGAACCCTTAAGTTCTGCGGTCACCACAGGTAAGAGAGGAAAGAAAGATGAACAGACAAAACGTTTCAAGCTAGTGAAACACCCTGTGAGATGCTGTAAGGGCAGCTCGACAGCATCTCAACATGTTTCCAAGCTCATAGGCCTTGAGATGCCCAGTGTGCATGAAACATCAGCTGTGAACTCCAGGTGATAATAATGACAGGGGTGGTCAGTTGTAAGCAGGCACCACTTTGGTGGGGAATGGTATTCAGAGACCTTGCATGTGTGGGGTACCTGGGAAATCTCTGTACTTTCTGCACATTTTCTTCTGGCCCAGAAGACCTTAAAGAAATAATATATTAAAAATTATACAGATTCAGCATTGTCACTCTCTGGAGGGGACTCTAACATCAATATTTTAACAGGTATTCAAATGTCACTGACACACCAGGATAGAAAATGGATGCTCAACTTAAACACCAGCTGCCCTGAATCAGCGTGGTGCTGAGTGTAGACAGCCCACCTGCGGACTGACCTGAATCCGGGTGGTGCTGAGTGTAGACGGCCCACCTGCGGACTGAGCTGAATCCCCGTGGTGCTGAGTGTAGACGGCCCACCTGCGGACTGCTGCCAGCATAGAAAGGAGACCTGGAGAGGAATGTGTTCTTGTTTGGTGCTGCTGGTTCTCCTGTTGTGGGTTCTCCAAGAGGACCTTGCTGAGCTGCTTTCTGATATGAGCTTGGCTGTTCTCATCATCAAAGTATCTCAGGACCTTGTTGCTGAGAACAGATGCGAGCTCTGGTCCTGACTTTGAGCATCAATTTGTGGCCCCAGAGGAGAAGATGTGTGCTGTTCAATCTCCAGGAGAAGCTTGTCGTGCTGGCTTCCTGATATGAACTCAGCTGTTCTCATCATAGGAGGAGCTTGGGACCTCCTTGTCACTGAGGATAGCTGCGTTACTTTTAAGGGGAGCCTGGTCCTTATTTTAAGTATCACTTCTTCGCTCCAGTGCAGAACTCTCAGCCTGCTGGCACAGATCCTTCACCCCATTGGTACAGACATTCTAGCTTCCACCGCTGACCTTGGGGTGTTCCCATCGCAGATCCTTGAAACAGAATCGCATGAGACGCTTTTGTGGGCTCTAGGCCTCCAGCTGGACTCATGGGGGCATTGTTATGGGCTCCGGGTCTTGAACTGGACTCATGCAGGACATTGCTATGGAAGCCAGGCCCTCAGCTCGATTCTCCAGGTCTTCAGTGTGTAGACAGATCGCCTGCACTTTCTTTGTATTTGACTCCTTGGGTGACCATTATAAATAAGATTTAAACTCTGTGTCCTGTATGTAATTGTTTTCCTTGCAAAGCCTGGACTACAGCACCGCGTCTATGCATCATGCTTAGAGATAAAACTAAGCTATGGTTCTAATGGCATTAATAGGAGTATTTTCTGATTTTGTAATATTTCTGAGCTTTTTCAGTTAACCACACCATCACCAGGTAAAACAATGTCCAGCGGTAGAAACAATGGGAAGCAACTGTGGTGGCCAGGAGATGGGGAGACTCTGGAGTGCAGTGGAAAATCTCACTGAGGGACCACTGCAGACTGAGGGTAAAGTGTGACTGATACATGAATGAGGTACTGCTGTGTTATCTCTGAAACCGCACAGCTATGAAACCATAATAAAGATTCTTTAATTCATACGATTTAACGTGCCTGAAAATTCAGTAGGATTTTTTTTTAATGTGTATTACCTTCATCCTGCTTCTCAAATCATATTCATGGGGTCTACACATTTTTCTAGTTGACTTTGATTATTGCACCTTGTTAGCATTAAACAAAGTTAGATGGAGCTTAAAAAGCACCACATTTTTATCTCCTGGACACTACAGTCTAGGAGGGTAATAGATGCACATGAATGCAATGAAATATGTGACATAAAATTACTGGTCTCTTTTATGCTGTTTCCTGCACATTCATTATAATAAAATTTATTATCTATTTACTTTAAAATATCCCTTATCTTCACAACTTCATGCTTTACAGCCAAATAAACAATGAATAAACAAGAGAACTCTGAGGATAAATCCCTTTGTTTTGAGTGACAGTTTGGATTTTTTTTCTTTTTGGTAGCATGTACTTAAACAATACAGCATTATCTGTCCTAGAAGAATCTTTCTTATAGCTGTTTTCTACTTCGTGTGAGAAAATTTGCAAGCAGAATGCTGCATTAACATATTCATTTGACAAGGCCGTGAGCTGACATAGAAAGGACTGTCTGCCTCTTCCCTTTCAAATATTTAAACAGAAAATGCTTCTATTCAAGTTGCAACTTTCAGATGTTTGGGGGAAATAGCATCACGCTGCAATTTAAGAGTAGCTCGGGTGGGGGGTTAACACAGCTTCGCCACCTTCCTGTCTCCCAGCCAAGCAAGCCTGAAGTTGCAGCTGAACCTACTGGATTCCTCTGAGCCCACTGTTTTCAGGAGAGAAAACAACAGCGGTGTTATGATGATTTGGAGCCACAGAGCAAATAATGGCTGTCTTGGAGAGTCCCGCCAGTAATACTTGACTCGCAGGTGCAACCGTTCCATAAAAGTCCTATTTACTTTTTCTTTAATTTACAATCATTACAAATTTCATAAGGGTTTGGTGCTAACACTAGACATCACATCATGCCAGGGAGGAATTAGAAGTTTACTGCAGCCTGAACTGACAGCCAGCCCATAAAAATGAGTGACATCCTATATCATCACATCTCACAGGCCGCTTCGAATGTTAATAGCTTCCTTCATCTTTCTTTAACGTAATGAGGCAGACAGTGTAACAGTATTCAACGAAAAATGAAGATGAGGAAAATCTGAATTGAAGCAGGGGAGTTGCACTGAACGGGTTCAGACAATATTCAGATTAAAAGTTTCAGTTAAAATATATTAACAAGCTTGTCCTAGTCACAAAAGCCACTGTTTTCCTAGCTAGGAGCAAACACTATTTTAAAGAGTGTTTACCTAGAGACCTTCTTAGGTCTTCGGCTCCTATTCCTAAAATGTTTGAAAATTCTTAGTTTACTGCTCTAAGATTCATTGGATTGGATGGCACTAATGCAGGTCATTGAGCTGAAATGACTGTAGGAATCTTCACACACATCAGTGAGGCAGTACCTCTGTTCATGTGACAATTCTGCTCTATTCCTTTAGTTGTGACTTCAATATTTCTTGAATTTTGTTGCTTATGTTTGGGTTAAGATTATTCAAATGATATCACATGAAGTTGAATTCACTCATATACAACATTTTAAAATATTTAAGTATATGTTTAGAAATTTATTATATGTTACATTTACATATTTTCCATCCAGAATAGAAACATAGCAATTATAAATAATTAATGAAATAAAGTCACATAGTCACACTAGCATATAAAAGCTGAACCCATTTACCCAACTTTGGAAAATTGTCCTATGATTCTCAACAAAACTGAGGCAATTTACCACACTGCATCCTTGCTTAAAATTAGTCTAGTCTGAAAGATGCACTTTGGTCCACTCTCTGCATTCGAATATCAATATAGAGTATTTTAGTTAGTTGAGGGATCCAGCTTGCACAAACGAAGCAGGCAGAAAGAGAAAGTGGTCACAGTAGCCAGTGCGGCACAGGTGGTTTTACATTTTGAAATGAAACAGAGAGACAAGCTGACGCTGCCTACAAGATCCACACTGCGAATAAGAGACATGCGATGCGTCGTATCCACACGTTGCCGTACCTCTTGTGTGACATTTTAAGGCTTTCATCAAATGCCCTACGCTGACAACTGGACCCTCAGCGGAACTGACTCAGCACAGGCTGAGCGCAGATGCCGCCTGAGGACCGTCGCCAGCCTGAAAGGAGACCTGGAGGAAGAGGCGTTGGCTCCCTGTTCCCGCCGGTTCTCCTGCAGGAGCTTGTCAACGTTTCTTTCCTGCTGTGAACGTGGCTGTTCTCACCGCCAGAGGAGCTCAGGACCTCCTGTGGCTGAGGATGGCTGTGGTGCTTTTCGGGGGAGCCCTGGTTCTTACACTGAGTGTCGCTTCCCGGCTCCAGAGCAGCCCCCTCAGCCTGCTGGCACAGCGCCTTCACCCCCTGGTACAGACTTGTAGCTTCCACTGCTCACCTTTGGGCCTTCCCAGCGCAGATCCGTGAAGCAGACTCGCGTGAGATGCTGCCGTGGGCTCCGGGTCTTCCACCGGTCTCATGCAGGACGTGGCCTTGGGACCCAGGCCTTCGGCTGGGTGTTTCGGGGTCTTTAGTGCGCTTTTTGTGTTTGACTCTTTGGGTGACTATTATAAATTAATAGTATAAATTTTGTGTTCTGTATTAAATTGTTTCCTTTGCAAACTCTGACTACAACACCAAAATAACACAAAATTGAAATGGATCGTTTCACTTAACTAAGATTTGCTCTTTCCTAATTAAACTTGCTCCTTACCTTTGAGATATTAGAACATTGCCAATGCCCATTAATGAGAACTAAATTATTAGTGATTTGAGATTTCAAGGAATGTGTATACTTAGTTACATATAAATTTCTGTTTGTTTTTTATTTAGGTCAAACATTTTTTTTTCCATTCAGATGAGGAGAGATTTTTCTGACGGTGCCGGATTCACTGTTGTTTCCTAATCTATGCCAACAGCACTTTTGTTTCCACACACTATGGAACTGCCAAAGAGTTTCACGTTACCGTGTAGATTCTGGTCAGTACTTCAATTAGTATGGGTAATTAAATTTCCAGGTGTATACCATTACATATTTACTTTTAAATAAAATCAAAGATTTTTTGAATTTACCATGTTGTGATAATATCTTCTTAGAAAATCTCCCTGTACCCATGCTTTGTATTTGGTATCTGTTTCAGTAATACATTACAAATTCTTTTACGTGTAACTTCTGATTTATTTAAAAAACAATAACTTCTTCTATTTCCTTTCATTTTTAAGATGCCCTAGACTTGTGGACTGTCAGTTATTCTGTACTTGGACCCTAATTTTAAGTGATCACAGTTTATCTTTCTTATTTACTGACTGAGCAGTTCTAAATTTTCCTTCCTACCCTTAGATTTTCCTTTGTACATTTAAAAAATTAAACGGAATGTGTTCTGATAAACAATCCACCATCGGCACTATGCAATTCAGTGTTTGTTCTCACACACCCCAATAAACACATATTGTCCACAGGATTAAAAGCAAAGGCCAGACTTGTGACCCTAATAGTTTGGTTTCATTTTGTTTGAGTGTTTCTACTGATACCTATATGGATTCAAATTAAATCAAGTTACTCCTTTATTTAAATCATTAGCTAGAAATATTTGATTTATGTCAAATAAATCAAATATTTCTATTTCCAGTGGAAGACCCGGAGCCCATGCTGTTTTATTTTGTTTGAGTGTTTCTACTGATACCTATATGGATTGAACTTACTATTTCTGCTCTTATCTCTAAATAAAAATGCCTAAGACCTTTTGTTTTGCTTTGCAAGTTAAATTGATCTATTTTTAGTTTTCAGAGTAACTAAATTTCATTAGTAACATAGCCTTCCAAAGTGGTGGCCCTGTGAGTTAAAACAGTCTCAAAACAGTGATTTAAACTTTCAGTCTAGGGCTGGGGATGTAGCTCAATGGCTTAGGTGCCTGCCTGGCAGGTGTGAGGCTGTGAGTTCAATGCCCTGTGCCAAATAAATAAATAAATAGATAAATTTCCAATATGGTCCAGAAAAGCATATGATATCCTCCTGGTTATGGCTGGGTTTTTAAAATAAAAATAAAAGATCAGAAAACAGGGAGGAGGAAGAAGATTTGAAAAAGGGAAGAGACCAAGAGATGGAGGGAGGTGGAAGAGAGGGAAAGGGAAAGAATTCAGAGGGGTCCTGTGCAGGTTCCGCTCCCCACGGTGAGGGTGAGCATTATGTACTGCAAGCAAAGACTAATAAAAGCTTTAAAGTTATGCTAACTGTTATTTGAAGCACAAATAGGTGCAGCTTTTGATAAAATGTTAGCTCTCTGTGTTATTTTTTCACCACAAATCTAATAAGGATGGTAAAATGAGTTTCTAAATGTTGCTATCACAATTAAGTAAAATCATACAGGCAATATGTCCCATGCAGCACTAGGCACATCATGGAAATTTAAAATAATTGACTGATTTCTACAAGATCTACACTGCTAATGTAGATCTGGTTTGTTCTGGTCTCTGCCAATTGGAGATTTCAGAATAAATTAGTATAAAGGAAAAATAGCCCACCCTCGCAGTATACAAAAAAAGTGATCATTTTGTTTTAGAAAAATTTAGTGAAGTTCCATCCATATTTAAGAGATAGGCATTTTGTAAAATTCAAACAGGTCACCTAAGAGTAGTACAAACTAACTCTGGCAAAAAATGTTCCTTTCTGGGGGAAACTGCTTTGAAGATGATAAATGTAAAACTGTCTACTTGGGCAAATCTGGATGTGCAGTTTCTGATGAAACTGTGGAATTAATCTAATAAAATAACACTGTAAATCATCCCAAATGCACAGAGTGTAGCCTCTCAAAATTAAATTGACATTCTTGTCAGAGTTGTGAAAATTATGTATTTTGGTTTTAGGTTACGTCAAATATTAAATGCTTCTGGGAGAGTAGTGCAAGGAAAGACATAAATCAAATATTTCTAGCTAATGATTTAAATAAAGGAGTAACTTGATTGAATTTGAATCCTATTGCCAATCTCTCATTAACCACAAATTTCAGAGATGCATAAAACAAAGGCCAAAAGCAGTTTGGTAATTTATGTAGCAAGTAATCCATGTCAGTCATGGAAGCCCCAGGCTTCTGCTCATTGACAAGAAAACCCACCAGAAATCATGGGCTAAGTTTGGTGGCAATCCAGAAGCCTGCCCATAGGAGGTGACAGATCAGACTTGTCAATGGATGAGTGAGTCACAGAAAGGTCTATGAAAAGAAGAGAGCTTGGCTCCATTTCGAAATAAAAATGAAAAGACAAACATGGACCAGAGACCACATGGATGTTCAATCTAGATGAAACAATGTCTGCCAGCAGGCTAGCTTCCAATCTAGTCACAGCCTTTGGGTTGATCCAAAGGTAGTTTGAATCCTAACACAACCACTTGTCCACTGTACTATCCTTGACAATTGGCTTAATCTCTCAGGATGTCCCTTAGACCTCGACCACCCACTGAGCTGATCTCCTTGTTTATCATCTCCAAGAAAGAAGGGAAGAAAGGAGGGAGGGAGACAGGAGAAAGTCTGCAAGAAAGAAGGAAGGAAGGGAGGGAACCAAGGAAAGGTGAGAAGGAGGGAGAGAGAGAGAGAGAAGCATGAACTACAGTACCACATGTTAATACTTAAGATTCTTCATGAAAACATGATATTTAAGATCTTAGAAAAAAACTTAATCTCCAAGTAGGTAACAGACTGGAACTCCTGGCTTACTGCACTTAAGTATTCGTTCTACAAATGGAACCTTATTTTCTGCAAATGGAGACAAGCAGACTCACTCCAGGGCTCAGGGCCTCAGAACACAGATGGGTTGTTAGTTTGAGCTCCCATTTCTGATGGGCACCTTCGTGGTGGACTCACACAAAATTTATCACACTGCCTTTGGTTCCGGATAACAGAAGTGCAGTTTTGATATCACGTCCACGCCTCTGGATTGCCTCAACTTCTTATTTCCTCAAAGCAAATGAATCCTCCTCTGTGTTTTCACTTGCAATGAAGCCTTTTCATTAATTAGATTAGTTTATGACTATTCTCTTAAGTGTTTTTGCAATATAAAATTAATCTCTTTATTATGAATCAAAACAATTGACTTCTTTGAATTCAAGTCCTGAGTCATTTACTTGAAGTTGAAGCATTTGAAGAAGATGACAACGGAAACAAATAGGAAAGGGAATCACATATATCAGTTAATTGGCAAAGATTTTCATCATTACAAAAAATATAGACAAGAAAAAGAGAAGCAGCTGAAAACAATCAAATTTTGTTTATGAAGGTCAAAAACTAGCAGAAATAACTTCTGTTGATATAAAGTAAATCACTGGTTGATGTTGATTGGGGAAAAATTGACCAGAATTAACAGAGGTGACATTTACATGACCCAAAGTGTGCCCTACATATGTGTGTACTTAAGACGTCTGTCTCTCACTATCTAATTAATACATCAATAAGTAAAACTGAAAATGAACAGGAGAAAAGATTGTTTCATGCTACTCTCAAGAGGGGGTTTGAGTCCAAAGGAGAAGAATTTCTGTAAACTGCAACAAAAATTTGGCTTTGAAGAAAGAAGAGTTCTCAGAAAAATGTGCTTCTCTGGGAATAAAAAGTATACCCAAACAAAAGCTGTTGTTGTTAAAAATTAAGTAAGTGAAAATTAATATTATATTCACAGAACTCAGTAAGGGCTAATGTGCTTAACACAAGTGTGCTCTACCAAGGCAGCCTTATGGTCTTTCAGTTCTGAACCTGTCCTACCCTAACTGGTGTAAAGGTCTGCCTTCCATCACTGCGGCAGACACTTAACATAAACATATTAAAGGGAAGAAAGTTTCATTTTGAGCTCATGGTTTCAGAGGTTTTGGTCCATGGTAACCTGATCTTGTTGCTTTGGACCATTGGAAACACAGGCCATTGTGGTGGGAATGGGTCCAGGAGCCCTGGTCACCTCTGGGCAACTGAGAAGAAAATAGATGGACAGAAGGAGTCCAGGGTCCTAATATTCCCCTCAGGGACACATTCTAGGACCCCATTCCTGCCACTAGACCACATCCTCCAGAGTTTCCTCCACTTTCCAATGGCTCCACCGGCCTGAACCAAGACTTCAATAAATGGCTCTTTGGAAGACATTCAAGATCCAAAGTATAGCAATTAGATCTTTTTTACTATTGAAACCAATTACAAGGAATGAATAAGACTATCACAGAAATGAGAACTCTTTCTCAGAATGTTCACTAACACTTAAATGACCTAACTGCACCAGTCAGGGTACTGGGAGAAATACATAATGTGCTTGTCTTATCTGAGTTAAATGTAACGGAAGAACTACTGAAGAGTAGCTGGGAGTGTACAGAGAAAGCCAGGGGAAAATGCTGCATGTGCCCGGTAATGGTATCACTCACAGACTCAAACTGGCACAGGGTAAGACAGTTACCAATACCTAGGGAAAAACAAGGCTCCTGAAGATGGCTGTCCCAAGGGTGGTGATCTTCTTTTAAGGGACTCCCCACCAGTCACTACCACAAACACTGAGAGACTTTCCACAAAAAGAAACATACAGCACTGAAACACCACTAGGTTATTCCTGACCAAGAGATTGTGAACCAGTCCACAAAGTCAAGACCTGTCCACCATACCCACACAGGCCACCTGCTTCACCTTGAGCTATTCAAGATGGACTTCAGGAGTGGACGTGAGAAGGAATCCTTGGCATCACTTTGTCTTTCCACCCTACAACTCACAAAAGTAGGTAGAATGTCTCCACTATTATTGTAAAAAACAACATTAGGATACCTGAAGGGGAATTTGTCTGGATTACACTATCAGTACAGAGGTACCCATGTTATTGTTTGTGTCTAGATGTCCCCCAAAGCCTCATGCAGTCACAGGGCTTTTTCAGAGGTGGTTGAAGCTAGAGTGAGTGATGCTGGGATTAAGGGCATGTGATTGTTAAATCAGTCCACTGATTGGTTTGGCACCCCCTAATCCCAGGAATCTAGATACAATATATAAGGGACAAAAAGGGAAATATGCCCCCTCTGACTTGCTTTTCTGCCCACCATGACTGTTCTCCTCTGCCATGTGCCACCCTGTCTTGCACCCAACTGATCTGGGTCCAAACAAATCTTTTCTCCTTTAACTTTAGGTGTCAGGTATTTTGTCTGTACAAGAAAAGCAACTAAGACACTCACTGACTAATCAGAGTGAATTTTGAGATTTCTATGCTATAATTTATCATAAATACTTTTAACAGATCCAAAGTCGAACAGTGCTGTTTTGACCATGGTGAGACCACTCATAACACAAGTCCTACATGAACACCTGGCAAGAGAATGAACCTGGAAGCCCTAAAGTAGAACGAGAAGAAAGAAAGAGCGCAAGTATGTTATTGCACTTCCTCAGGCACTAATAAAGCTCCCACGAATATATCAAAGCAAAGGCATTCTAGTAATCTACCTTTGATTTACAAACAGAACATGGTTTTTTCACACATTACACGTTCTGATTATATGCATTTTATTTTTAAGAGTTCTGTATTAAATTATTGCAGAAATATATATTTATAAATATTTGGAAATACACACGCATGTGTGTGTTTGAATATAACTTGGCTGGACAGCTCTCATCAATAGGAAGCTCTCCACAGGCCTATTCCGTGGGTCAGAGATGCAAAATCAGATGAGCCCAAACAAGAGTGCATCTCTTTCCCATCACATCAAAGCCAGGTGGCAGCAACATCAGAAGCAGGAGACGCAAACAGAGGACCCAGCTGCAAAGACCTGCTTTCTTAATCATTGTTGCCCATGAAAGGTGCAGCCAGGTCCTCACTGTAGCCGGAAAAATAAAGAGAAAAAGGCGGTGAAAGTCACCCTTGTTTTCTTGAGAGGAATAGACACGAAAGCACCCACACCTCCTTCGCTCACATCCTTTGGGCCGAAAATTACTCCCAGGGCCACATCTTTTAGCAAAGGGCACTGGGAAAATACATTTGTTATTTTGGTTGCCACAAACTCAACCACAGGAAAGCAGAATGCGGATACTGTGGACAGTGGCTGTCTCAGACCACGACGACCACATCAAATATCTGGTGTGACTCAGAAGCCGTCTGTCATGTCCATCACAAATGGTATAGTAGGGATTCATGCCCGTGTTTGCTGAGTGAAAACCCTGCATAAATTTGCCGGTGCCGCACGACTTAGTGCTCACATCATTCTCCTGCCCGCGATCCCGGGCAAAGATCTTCTGGGTGGGAGAGAAGGGGAACAAGCCAGAGAAGGAAATGAGAAGAGGAGAATCAGCAGCAGCAAACACACAAACAAGGAAAGAAAGATAAAGCTCATGAGTAAGAAGGAGCCAATATATGTAAAGGATATTGAATCAAATGAGGAACTGGGAATGTGGAAGTGAGGGTGAACTTACCAGGGTCATTTTGTTTTATTGAGTTAAAAAATGAGTTTGGGGGTTTAGCTCAGCAATGTAAGTGCCTGCTTGGCAAACACAAGGTCATGAGTTCCATCCCAGGCACCAAAAAAAACCCCAACCAAACAAACAAACAAAACGGAGGAATCAAATTCAAGGAAGGGCACATGAACGGGCTGGGTTCAGAGACTTATCAGTAAGATTCAATCATGCTGAAGACTTTGAAAGAGATGAGTGTAGGTCATAGTTACCCATCCAAAGAATGGAAAACGCGCCGGCAGTACTATGATATTCTGACTGTATTTACTGATCGAGGTTGAACCACTAACTTCCTGGTGTTTCTTGCCAGCCATAAAGAATGTGCAGATAACACCCTCAACAAGAGGTTGTTGAGCTAGAAAGTTTTGTGAACTATGAGAACAGAAGCTGCAGGAAATTATTGCCCAAGAAACAGGAGGGGAGAATGCAGTGTATGTTATAAACCATGAGCAGGACTTTTGCGCTGATGGATTTCCTAATACATGAGGGCTCTGGTCTACAATCCGGGAAACAAAAACAGGAATAAAGCAATTTTGAGAGCGAAGAAAAAAGCTATAAAAATAATAAAGACAATGATGAGGAGTAAGTTGTGGACAGACAGTAGGAGAAAAAAGAAAGAGGTACCATTATCAAAGCACATTTCTCTGAAAACAAAGGATTTGAAGGAAGTTCTTCAAAAATCCTGGAGTAGGATTTTTCAAACACAGAGAAATATAAGACTCTGAAACACAACCAATATTGGCAATCAGCCCAAGAGTCCAGGTCAATCACGAGGAGAACAGAATGATGAGGGGTGGAATAGAGGTGAAACCAGATTATATGGAACCTACAGAACATGATAAATTATTAAAATTTTATTCTAATACATTGGGAATCCACAGATCATTTTAAGCATAAAAATGCCGTGATCTTATTTATACTTTAAAATTCAGTTGACTACTGTGGCTCGGGTGAGAATCTACTCAGTGGTCAAGTGCCCCCAGGTTCAGCTCCTGGGACAGCAAAAATGAAAAGGAAGTTTACACCATCATTTGAGTCACTGCAAAGGTTTTGGATTTCCATGAAGAAAGCGGAGGGTTAGCAGGGTGAGTGTCCAGAGGGAAGATGACGCTCACTTAGACAAGGTTGGTACCCGTGGAGGTGGACAAAAGCCAAGTAGATCAGGGAATATGGGGGATCCTCGGGTCCCTGCATGTGCGGAGACACTGGCGCATGGAAGATGAAGGACATGCTGGTCCCCACCCATCCGAGGTAGAGCAGTGTGGGATGGAGGTGGATTACACCGAGCTGGGGAACTGGGTTCCTGATGTGAAAGCTGTCTGGCTGCATGATCGTCAGTGAGTGACATGGATCTCCCAGGGTTCAGTCTCTTCACTTCTGAAATGGCATTGATGACAGCACTGTTCTGCAGATATGCTACAGTTAAAACCCAGAGGGTAAAGAGTGCAAAATTCCCACTGTACATGAATTTAACAGACTATTGGGGATGCCCAAAGTTGCTTTCAAAATTTCTGTGCTATTACTTGCTGCTCTTTGGTAACCTTTTACTTATGATAATTAATGTGATTCGTGTGCTAATTTTCTCTGGTTGTGCCCCAGGGTAATTGTGCAACCGCTGTAATTTTAAAATTTGAGCAAATAAGTAAATGTCAACCTGCAATAAAATCCAAATGAGTCCTTGATGAATGCTGATGGTGACTGGTAATTTACTTGATAAAATATTTTAACTGCCCAGTTACCTTGGAATGGCTGATTTGGTAATCACTGTGTTCTGAATACTTAAGCGTCACCCCAGAGAATTTTAGTTCATAGCAAGCAGTACTTTTTAATTTGCTGATTTAAATAATATTGTATTTATTAAGGAAACAGTAGCTTCTTAATTCAGGTTGTTAAAAACAGGATGGGTATCCTTCTATACCATCCTTCACTCTGCCATGAGCTGGCTACTATAATGAGACCCTGGGTTTTTTCTAGAAGTTCAGCACAATTGTGCCTTACCAACCCCTGCCCTTTCATTCCCGGTTTTTAAGCTATCATGATAGTTAAGACTCTATAGGAGTGAGAACCTAAAAGCCACTGGATACAGTTTTCCAACCAGAACTCAACCAATCTTAAAAGTCTATGACTTATTCAAGAAATTATCTCCTGGTTTCTGATTTCTTAGTCACAAGTTTTGGTTTAGATCCACAAGCAAACTATAGTCACATACGGATGGCATGGCCTTCTGAAATGCACCATAACATTGCTCAGTGTTCATCTAATTTTTTTGGTAACTTTGTTCTTTGTTGATTTGATTTTTAAAACTTTATCACCAATATTATCAGTTCAACAAAGCCACGTTGGGAGAGAAAGCTTAAGACTATGACTTGAAATAATTTAAAGATAATTGAAATAATTTGTGCAACAGACACATAGGAGATAGGATACCTTTAAAGGTACAGACATGAACTTAGACAAAAGTATTTCAGGAATAATTGGAGTTATCTCCTTAAGACTCCATTCTTTGATATATGGCCAAACCTATAGCCAAGGATAAAGTGAATTTGAATATCCAGTCTTGGAAAATCCTAAGTTTGCTAAAGACCTAAAGGGCTTGTTTCTAATTCTTCCTCAGATTTCTTAATCAGTAATCACAATTCTGCCCCAGTTACCACTCACACATATATTATTAGATACTACAATTTTTACCGCCAGGTCTGCATTAATCCTTTTTGCGTGTTACAAACTGAAGATGTAAAACACCAGTACAATATGAAATAAGCCCATTATTTTAACTTAAAAGCTACAAAGTAGGAAAGCACTTGTGCCACACTTCATCAAAGAAGATATTGAAATAGCCAATAAGTATAGGCAAGGATCACCATCATTCTTCAGCTGAGAAATGTAAATTAAAGCCCCGTGGAGACATCATTGTACATACCTAAATTGGCTAATATTTAAAGAGTAAAGAAAACTGAAAATACCAACTAATAATGAGGGTGTGTGTCAATGGAACTTTCACACTTTACTCATGTGACTTCAGATACAAAGCTGGATAAAATTGTACTCCTGTATGCAACAAATAGATTATAAACAAAAATAGAACTATGTGTAAGAGTGTCAAAACAGCAAATACATTTTAATGACTCCAATCAAATGTACACAAATTTGTATCGATTTACAGGACATTATTGAGTAAAGCTGAGTAAATGGAGACCTGTAAGTGTTCATTGCTTGAAAATTCACTTACAAAGGTGTTATTTTCTTAATCTATTTATCACAATATATTCATAATTTTAAGTCTTCTTTAAGTATTAACCTAGGTCCTAAAATTTGGATGAAAATGCAAAAAGCTAAAATAGCAAACACCCTAGAAAAGAACAAACTACATAGATTAGCGTACATCACAGCTTATTAGATAAATTGCAGTAATGTAAAAAGACATTTCACTATAGAATGACTGGTTATTCCAATAGGCATGTTTAGCACCTGGGCATTAATAAAGAAAAAAGAAATCTAGGTCCCTGCCTCACGTCATGCCCCCAAATCATTCTATTTGTGTAGACCTCCATGGAAAAAGTAAAGGAATAGTTGGAGAGTATAAAATAGAAAAAAGAAAACAGCATCTTCAGGGCTCTTCTAGGTAAAAATGTCTTAAACAGGACATTGAAAACAATAATTATTCAGACTACAGTTTTAGCATCATGGTTCCTAAAAAGGAACCAGTAATTACTCAGAAAAAAGCCAAATTAGTGGAAGAAGATCATGTGAAATGTAGATAAGTGATAAATGGCTTGTAAAGAAAATGTAAAAAATTCAGTCAATAAAAACAAAGAAATATCAATAGGAAATAGGAACAAAACATGAATGAGTAGGTTGCAAAATAAGTTATAGGAATATAACTCCACCGTGAGGAGCGTGTGTGTTCACCAGAAAATCTGTAAAGCTTTTTTTTAACTGAAAGCATTGGTGTGGTTTTGAAATGTCATGGTTTAGATCTAAAACATCTCCCGAAAAGCTTAATATGTGTATAAGATGATTGGATCATGGGGTGCTGAACTCATCAGGGGATTCATTCAGCAGTGACTGAGTAGCTGAATGTAAAATTAGAAGGTAGGCACAGGGTGCAGGCGGGTTTCCAGGGTACACCTGGAAGGGTGTGTTCTTGTCCCTGGTGCCTCCCTCCTCTCTGCCTCCTGGCTATTATGGGTTGAGCACCCCTTTCCTCCACCAGGCCCCATTTCCACCCTGTTTCTGCCTTGGTGCTGAAATAAACCTACACTCCTCTAACTTGTGGGCTAAGGTACTGTGTCCCACCCACAGGCAAGCAAGCCATGCAGCAGCTGCATAGTCCTGATAAAGTTCTGGTGTGCAGCTGGAAAGTTATGCAGGAGACAGGCTTCACACATGCAGCGTGTGGGTACAGACGCTTGTATGACCCAGGAGTTTCATTTGTAAACACACACTGGATGGAAATCTTTGCACTTATGGACCAGTAGAAACCTGCAAAGATGGTCACAAAAGATTACAGATAACAGCACTAGACAAACAATGTCTAACAAGGTAAGAAAGAGTGCATAGTGGTATATATATTTTTATTTTATTTTAAAGAGAATAAAACCAAGCAAAATAAAACAGAATAAAGTCAATCAAAACAAACCAGTGTAAGTGACACAAGAACTTCAGAACAATGCAAAATCAACTACTATTACCATAATGCTTCTTGTTGTCTTCAAAATAGCTGTAGAGACCTTCAGACACAGTAAAAGTCAAACAGAACAGCACAGAATAGAACCAATAAAAACAAAATAACTATGCAATAAAGGACTTCAAAACAAGACAATAGTAACTCCAAAGTGGCTACCATAATATATCTTGTTATCTTTGAAATAGCTGCCCATGCCAGAGGATATAATGGAATCAAACAAAACAAAACAGAATAAAACCCAACCCAACAAACCAATGAAAATGATACAAGACTTCAAAATAAGATAATAGGGAATTAACAGTGGCAGATGTTAATGGCAAAATAAGATAAAACGGAATGAACAGAAGGAGGTCCCCTAGACACCACACCCTCTGAACAGATGAGCAGACCCCCAGCCCTAGACCTGCAGAGTCAGTGAAGCACCAAACACCACGAGCATCCAACTGCATTTCACCCCAGTAGCTATCATCACAGCCTGTGTTCTCCAGATCAGTGGGTCTCTTATAGGGGGAGGGGTGGCTCTTCTTGTTTCCCAGCCCACATGCCGGAAGGGGCTGGGGTCTGGCTGCCTCCCACGCTGGCCTGCGCATGGCACTGGTTCCCAGCGAGGGCTTGGTAGTAGTGCACATTTTGTACCTTCTAAAATTATTATGATAAAGATGCAGAAAATATCATATGTAAAACTCAATCACAATTTTAGATGACAGGAGTAAACATGAACCCATTCTGTATTACTCCTGTTATATGAAATTTTAAAGGGTCATTTTTTCCATAAGAACTCAGCATAGTGGATATGTTTTGGGAGAAGAGCAGGGCGAGTGATTGGCTTGGACATGAGGAGGCTTCAAATCCTGTTAATCTTGCTTGTCCTGAGTCGGTTGCTCCATGGGGACGCTCAGTTAGTGAAACAACTCACTGAGCTATGCACTTAGGGTCTGCACAATTTACGGTTTGTATGTAGTATTTTGATGGGAAGTTTAGAAAGGAAACATTGTTGCAAAGCTTTATTAAGTGATTGGTTTATAGGGAAGTAGACATTCACAGTTCTACACTTACAATGGGATCAATCTCACTGGAAAATAAAAGGATCAGAAATCACACAAACCAGCAATTCATCTTTCCCACTGTTTATGGTGGATCCATCTAATAGTGTGTGTTTTTTTGGGTGATAAGACAGGAGGTTCAAAATGTCACCCAGGATTTACTCTAGGCAAGTATATTAACTTTAAGACTAAAGCAGTGTCCTGTGTGTAACTTTAGGTATGGTGACAAAAGCTAGGTGATTATACAAGAAAGCAACCAGGCAAGTCCCAAAGGTGGGGCATTTTTAGGTTAATGGGCCCCATTCCTCGAACCACTTAAAGTAATAAAAAGGGGGGTGGTTCTTGTGGACAAAAAGATACTGAGGGTCACGGTGATTAAACATAATGTGTAGGACTACACTAATGCCAGTTTGAAGAAATCAGCTCTGAATAGTAATTCCGATTTAACAGCAGAAATCTAAATGCAATCTGGATATTTTTAAATAAGCCAGCCATTTAAACACCATTATTACATATGCATGATTTAAACATGTGATGCGTAGGGCATAATCCAACCAGGGGCTGTGATCATAAACGCTCGCTTTACTTTTAGATTTAAGGTAAAGATTTTACACAGGAAGTTGTTACTCTTTAGATTTGGTTGTGAAGTCCTGAACTTGTCAACAGCTATAAACACAGAAGCTCTCAACATGTGTATATGTGCAGAATCTAGAAAAGTTATTCTGTCCTATCATCTGCTTACTAAGTTCAATCTTTCTGTGGCACTTTTCTACCTTGTTAACTTTTTGTATCTATTTGGATATTTCAATTACAAAAAATGCACAAAATATATTCACTAAATCATAGGGTACTTATAAACAAATTGCAAAAATAACGATTATTGTTGAGGCACCGTCACTTCCCAGAAATGACTTCCAGCCCCGCCTCTGTCTCTAAGCTCCTCCTGCCCGGCTCCGGCTGTGTGGGATCAGAGTCCCCCAGCAGTGTTCAGCAGTTACTCCGTGAATAATGAGTGAGCGTGTAAAGAGGGCTTCTCACCACCAGCGCTTCATGTCCTCCTCATTCTCACTGGTGCTTCACCCACTTGGTCATCTGCCAGCTGAGAGAGGAGGCTGTAGATTGTCACTAGCGGTGTCACTCAGGCAGTGTCATTTCAACCAGTCGATTAACGTTTGCACGGGCTGGACTCCCACATCTGTGGATTTGGCTTATGCTGACTCTGTTTTGCGAACCATTTTATCTGGAATGTGGAGTCACCTGCGATGTTTGTCTCTAGTGAAATCTAATAGCTTCTGGTTACTTTGTTTTCCTAATTCATTTTGTTTGTGAAAAATAACCTCTAATTTGGTGCAGCAGTCTATAAAAACACTCATCATAAGTACATTAGATATTTCATTTTTAGACTCCTCCAGGACTAAGCCGTGTCCTTCACAACTCAAAATAGACACGTGTGGGGCTCTGAGACCAAACGGGAAGGAGGAGCCAAAACATCTGCGAAAGAAACACTGAGAGAGAGAGAAATGCTCACACATCAGAGAAGAAACCTGCTAGGAAATACCAAGATAAAAGACGTCTCCTCACTGTCAACTAGTCCTAACACAGAAATGGCAGATCTTGAAAGAAGAAATGAAACCAAAAATTTTTAGTGGCCTGGTGCGGTGGCACATACCTGTGATCCCAGAACTGAAGAGGCTGAGACAGGAGGATTGCTGCGAGTTCAAGGCCAGTCTGGGCTACACAGTGAGCTGAAAGCTAGTCTCAACTACATAGCAAGACCCTGTCTCAGAAAAGTAATTCCAGTAGTGGTCAGTGATTAAATTAATTCTATGGGTGGTGATGACCTAGCAAGCTTCCTGTAATCAAAAACTGAGGAAAAACATTATTATATTAATTTATGCCTTTTTCTGGACCAAACACTATGGAAGTTGTTATTCAGAGCAAGGGGTTTGAAACATCATTTGCAATTTCGATTAGATCTACTAGACCACATTGCCGGAGTCCAGCTGCAGCAGGGCTCAGGGGTCCCAAAGGTGGTCAGGGAGTCGGCGAGTGAGAGACAGAAGACACTGCACTCCAGTATGTGAGTGAATCTGAATCTACTTTATTTTTTAGAAGCTGGCGTATATATTTGCTAACTTTTGGCAGTAACCTAAACCCCAAGCAGGAAGCTTCCCAGGCTTAGGGCCAGGCAGGGATAATCTTAAACAATATGTGTTAATTAACTTTTTTCACCTTTGTTACACTTTAATCTTGTTACTTAATTAGCTTGGGAAATGTAAACTGACACACCAGGATGCCCACAGGAGGGAGAGATGGAGCGGCAGCTGTGAAGCTATCATGCTGCTTCCTACATCTCCTCCGTTATCACTTTATAAGAGTATGGCAGGCCCTGTGAGGACAGCGCCTGTCTCGGGTCAAGGACTCTTCATATGAATCCAACCAGGCCTTACCCATCATGGGCCTGCAGGACAGCAATTGGTCCTGTGCCTGTCTTAGGCGGCCGGTGGCATAACATATGTGTCCTAGTTGCCCGTCTCTGGCTGCCTGTAGGACAGCGCCTGTCTTGGGTCAAGGACTCTTCATATGAACCCAACCAGGCCTTACCCGTCATGGGCCTGCAGGACAGCAATTGGTCCTGTGCCTGTCTTAGGCGGCCAGTGGCATAACATATGTGTCCTAATTGCCCATCTCTGGCTGCCTGTTCAGTGTCTCAGGGCAGTTGTCTCACAGGAATTTTGTAAATCCTCCTCCATGAGCTCTTTCATTTAAAGCTTTTGTATAAACTCTCTCATACTACTCACAGAAGGTAAAATTTCACAATTAGTTTTCACAAAGTTATCTAGAAGGTTGCTAGTAACTCCTCTGAAGATTCTATTTTTGATTTCATATTGAGTATTACATGAAAATATATATATGTGAATTACACAAATTACAATTATCAGTACAAAACATTCCAAGATCCCAGTGCCCAATTCCCACATGCGGTGTCCTTTTCCTGGAGAAGCGATTCCTTGAAGCGCTCTCCTCCACCCATGGACCTTGTCACAAGGCGTGGATGGACTAGGACGAGGCACCACATAATAGAAAATGCATGACGGTGAGACGTCAACCAAGATATCCGTCGTCACATCCTCGCATTACAGTGAGCACATAGACCTTTCATTGAAATTATAACAGCCGGGGCTGGGCACTTAGCTCAGTGGCTCAAGTGCTTGTCTGGTAAGCGTGACTTTATGAGTTCAATCCCTGGTACCAAAAAAAAAAAAATTATACCAGCTACAGAAGAAATGTAAAGCCAACACAGCAGTGTGTAGTGTGTTGTTCAGAGAATAATAATTCAAACAGAATTCAGAGAGACCAGATGCTGCTCTCCAGACTGTAAAATTGTGTTATATATTAAATGTTTTAAGATATAACAGATATTAAAAAATTGAATAAATTTGATAAAATTGTTGTTTCCTTACTTCCTTCTATATTCTTATAAAAATTAATGAAAATGTGCAATATGTGATCACTCTGCATCCAAATCATTGGCCTGGTGCATGATTAAAGCAGCATCTTCCAGGATGGGACACAGCTTGGCTGTAGGACACTGACCAGCAGGCTTGAGGCCCAGACCTGCACCCCGTTATCTCCAAACTAACACTAATAAATCAAATAGAGAAATAAACAGAATATGCTTCCATTTACTGAAGGTTTCACTCAAGAATTTTGTAGACTTGGTAATAAATATTTATAGGTTATTTACATATATTAATTATACCTATATTATGTCTATGTGTACACGTCTGGTACCCACCTTTGTGTCATTTCTCACAAACCAGAAATTACTTAGCTACAAATACTGCCCTCTTATTTTTTTCTTTTCTTTTCATTTTTGGTACCAGGGATAGAACTCAAGAAGTCGCACTTGCCAGGCAGGCACTTATGCCACTGAGCTAAATTCCTGGCCCATAAACACTGCTCTTTAAAAAAAGCTTTTAGGAATTTTTTGTCTCCATTTACCTCAGAGCCTTTGCCCAAAGCTTCCCTTTCAAACCTTGTGACTTAATTCCTGTTAGAGCCCTGTCTTCACGCAGTCAGTCATCGATTTCTCTACTAGGCATATTGCGGAAGGAAATTATAACTAGTGTTTCTCTCTGAGGTTCAACATAACTGAATCTGTTTACAGAGGTATAGTGAGGGTTAAAAAAATACAAGACTGTGTCCAGAAGAGAGAAGAGAGACAGAGAGAAGAGACAGACAGACAGAACAGAGAGAGACAGAGAAGAGACAGAGAGACAGAGACAGAGAGAGACAGAGAGGCAGAGAGACAAAGAGAGAAATAGAGACAGAGAGACTGAGGAACAACCACAGGCATCCCTAGAGGGACAAGAGGACCGAACGCCCCTACGTGGCCAGGTGGGCAGGTAGTGGGGGCTGAGAGGTGAGCTCACCCAGCAGGAGTCCCAGCCACAGAGAGAGGTAATGGGGACAAAAGCCCAGCACCAAGCTGGGAGCAGAGAAGAACTGTCCTGTTCCCCTCTCCACTTCCCTGCATCCCCCAGGAGCCTACACAAGCGCACGCTGCCTACCAAGGAAACCGGATGATGCCAACACGTGATTCTGCGGCATGAACACAGAGCAAGTCACCCAGGGAAGGAAATAAATCCAGGAGGCAAAGAGAACCTGAGCAGCAGGACTTGGATCAGCATCCATTCCTGCCTTTTCCTTTGACTCACAAAACTGTTTCCAGGAAACAGGGAGAACCCAGCCCTGAGACAGGTTAAGCCGTGGGAGGGCGTCAGCAACGCGGTCACACTCCCAGCTGGAGCTGAGGATGGCTGGCTACCTCTCTCCAGTCCTCTCCATGCGAGATACCAAGGAGAGCAGGGAGCAAGAAGAGCTCACTTAACGGAAATACGTTGCACAGCTTTTGGGCATGAGACCAATCTCACCAGAATTACTCTTTCCATCACGCATCCTACGCTCAAATTACACTTCCTCGAGTTTGTAAGCGATAGATATTTTTGTCTTATAAGATGACCCACATCTTCCTTTTGTAGAATCAGAGGCACTGGGGATCCTGAATGTGGTAGCGAGGGCTCTTCACTGACCGCTTTTATGAGCCATTAAAATGTTAGAAGACTCCAAAGTGCAACTCTTGGATTCCAACCAGTCTGGCTCACTCAGGGAAAGGGAAAATAAAACTTTTCCCTTTTTATTCAGAATTAATGACCCCATGCAGTATGCTGAAATTACTTGTAGTCAGTTATGTCGATGGCATTAGGAGATAAAAATAGCAAGTTTGCAGATTCACATTACAGTTTAATGGAAAAATAACTATTTTTTTTGACAGAGATGTTTCTTCCTTGGAAATGAGAACCTCCAAAGCCACTGTGTGCAAGGTTTTTGGAATGAAAACTAAAATTCTGGAAACAGTGTGTCAGGTGAAAGGGTGAGGAAGGTCTCCACCAATTTCACCAGGTTCCTGAACCTGCCTGTTCTGGCTTTGGGGAACATGTTACTAAAGGTTCTGGCCAGTGGTTTAATCCCGTAGGTCAACACCACAATTTTAAACAATGCAATATCTCGCCTGGCACTGCGAGAACCTTCAGGGTCCGCGCCATCCAGACAGCTGCTTATTGGTGCAGGGCGTGTGTGGAAAGGTGAATTTCAGGGACACGAATCTGTTGTGATTTTTTTTTTTTTTGCTATAAAATGTGTCTCTGGCCAAAGCCAGTGTGCTGTGGGTTATTATGGCCATGAACAAAGCATTCTACAAGGTGACACATGGTGATGCTGGTAGAAGCACAGAGGGCAGGAATTCCATTTCCAGAGTATGCGTCTGTTTCTAGGCAGATGAATCACACACAGTGACCTGCCACCAGGGCCCTGGCTGGTGTCACTGCAGAATGGTGCCATGCCAGGAGGTCAGCACCGGCCTCTGCTATTGGCAGGTCGGACCCTCACTGACGGCAGCCGGGTCAGGTGTGCGGAAGGACAGGCTGTTTTCTCGTGCTGGTGCACATTTACTATCCCTGCTCCTACGAGCACATTTTGCCTGGTCTCAGTTAATCAGAACCAGTTGTCCAGGGGAGAAGCCTTGACAGACACTCACAGGAGAAGCTGCACTCCAGACCCACCTGACGACAGAGCCCCTTCTTTCCCAGGAGAGCCCTCCGATGTGTGCGAATGCGAGTTAAGGGAGGTGTGGTGAACAAGCAGGAATAGATTTTAGAGGTCTGAGTCACCTGGTCACTCAGTCCACTTGTGACTCCCACACCTGATTTGTCTTTGTCTCAAGAAAGCCTTTAGCCTTCTAGAACGGTCTGCTAATATGCACGCACAACCTGAAGGTGGAGAACACGGGCAGCAAGCATCTGGGTGGTAACGGGCTCCCCAAAGACATGGGTACCTGGGGGTGGACTCCTGGGCATTCATCTCTTGCTGCACACAGCAGCATAGCAGTCTTCTCAAAGGGAAGGGAGTATTAGGCAGAAGCAGACGTAACTCTGTTCCTAAATTGGTAGGTAGGGTGAACTGGGAATGTCTTTTGGGGGATAGTTAAAAGCTTCCAACAGCAGCGCCCTTAGTCCCAGACATTCATGCACCATCGGGCCTACTGAGTCACAGTGACCGAGTAGGAGGAGAGCAAAGATTGAACCAGCTTCAGAGAGCTCTTCTGTTCCCTCCCTGCCTGGTGAGTTGGCCGGCAAAGGCGTTAGGATGCACAGAATGGCAGTGCTGGCCCTGAAGTTCAAAGGTGTGGACCTCTGCTCCTTCCGCATAACGGGAGGTGCTGGGGCAGACGCCTGAAATTCTCTGCCAAGGGAATATTTGTAACAGCTCCAATGTAGAATAGCTTCCTAAGCACTGTATCAATCGAGATCCTTGTAAGAAACAGAAATCTGTTATAATGGTCACTGTCTAGACTTTGGTGGAAATGCCGTTTACCCTGAGTACCCAGCAAAGTCTACTCCAGACTCAGGGGCCGGATACTGAAAGGCTTCCACCATTTCTAGAGCTACCAGTGTGAGAGTCAGAATCTGCACTGGAAATAAAAAGATCTGGTGCTCTACAGGCAAACTGTCTGCTGGAAACTGGTGTTATGCAGAGTCCGGAAGGAAAAAGGGGGAAATGCCAGCGTCTGTCTCTTCTCTTGCCATCTGACCTCCTGCCGGTAACTTGCATTTACCCAATTTAACTAGAAGCCAGTTTGCAGGGGAGGCTGAAAGAGACAGACTCAGTGGTTCACTTCTGAATAGAACAGCAAGAGGCAGCGATCTGGGTGTAACACAGAGTTACCAGCACCGTGTTTTTCTCATCTAAGTATTTCTTTGTTAATTTTCTTCATTTACATGTAGTATTGGTGCATTTTGACACTTCATGTACTGATTTATAATGTGTGCATGTGTGTGTGCATGTGTGTGTGCATGTGTGTGTATGTGTGTGCGTCTGTGTGCTTATTTTCCACTATGCCATGTGTGTATGTGAATGGGCATAAAAGGAACTCAAGCAACACAACAGGAAGGAAGAAAATGTTTAGACCCCAAAATCGCCCAATGGTCTCGATAGACATTTCTCAAATGACATACAAATACCCAGCAAATATGTGAAAAAATGCTCAGTATTGCCAATCATCAAGGAAGCAACTCAAAATACTGAGCTATCATCTGGCCCCAGTTAACATGGCTAATACGACGAAGTTAAAAAATAACAAATGCTGGCGAAGATGCAGAGAGGAGGAACTCTGAAAAACTGCAGGTAGGAATGTAAATTAATAGGATAATTATGGAAAACATGGAAATTCCTCAAAAAGATCTAAAAGTAGCACTAATATTGACATCACAACCTAGGTTGTGTGTTGCATATAAAGAAAATTGACATCATTTGTTCAAAGAGACATCTGTGCTCCTATGTTTTTGACAGAACTATTCCCAATATCCAAGAAATGTAAAGTGACCCGGTGTCCCAAGCGAGTGACTAGGTAAAGTGTGGTGCGCAGACTCACTGGAACATTGCTGTACCCTGAAAAGGACTGAAATCGTGGCATTTGTGGCAACACGGATGAGCTAGAGGACATGGCGCTGAGTGAAATAAAGAAGGCACAGAAAGGTGAGGGCCACAGGGACCTTTCACATGTGGACCGTAAGAATGATTCACCTCACAGAGGAAGAGAGGGGGCAGCGGCCACTAGGAACTGGGCAGAAAAAGGAAGGGAGAGCAGAGAAGGCGGAGGAGAGGCCCCGAGCACTGGCAGAAAGGAGGCTTCGCCTTGGAGTTCACGGCCCAGTCGAGCACCGTATTCTACAGCAATGCACAGTAGCTTTTAAAATAATGAGAAGATCTGAAAGTTTCCCAGGTACGGAAATGACTGATGTGTGAAGAGGTAGAAATGCTTAGTGCCCTGATTTGATTGATCATGACACCTTGCACACGCGCTGAATTGCATGTCGTACACCATAAATATGATCAAATACTACATGTCGATAGACAATTTGTAGCCTAAAAATTAATGATGTTTGGACTTGTGTCTTGGGTAACGCTAAATGTGGATGCATTCTGTGTGTGTGTGTGTGTGTGTGTGTGTGTGTGATGCATGGTAGAATATGTTTGCTTTCATGAGATACTGTGTATTCCCCAGGGCCCCGAGAAAGCAAGGGCAGGGACAGACTGCTCAGGGACAGGTAAACACATCTGTCATGAACGCTGGCTTAGGAGCTCACTCTCCTTCTCAGAGTTTCCAGTGATACCAGAGAAGCAGGCACAGCGTAATGGAAAGCTCACTGCCATTTATAAGCTCAGTAAAACACCGGGGCACAGGCTACGGATGGCCTGATGGTCAGATTGATTTCTTCCAGTGGGTAGGAGAACGGGTGCTTTCCTCTTTGTGAATTCAAGACTATTCTAAACCAGTAGTTGACACATTTCCGGAACTTTAGAGGAAACGCGACCAACCATCAATCATCCAACTAAGACACATCCTCCCCTCTAAGGATCCATCAGCTCTTCTAGCTCATACTTTCCCCGTTATATCCAACTCTTGCTCATCCACTCTTGGCTTGTAGTTGAATCTATTTATAAGTTTGCAGAATTCATATTGAAAGGATATATTTCTTAACTCTACAGATTCATGAAATCCATATTAACCTCTGCATTCCATTGCTTATTTTTCTGGAACAGCGGTCAGCAAAAGACACAGCGTGCTTCACTGCCTCTCTTACTTCAGTGAAAACGCCAGCCCTGACGTCCTGTAGGTGGACTCTGCCCTTAAGCTTCCATCTGTAAATCATAACTGCTCTAACTTTCACTAACCAGGGGGAAAATTCTCTTTATTTATTGTTGTGCTGCTCATTCAAAAAAGGTAAAGTAAGAGTTTGCTAATAACACCTAAGAAAACCACTCAGATCATCTGCGTGACCATGTGGGAGTGTGTGTTTCACAGTTTTCAATTTTTTAGGGAACAGGTCATAACTAAAGTATATATGATAGAAAGAACAGAGACAGATAAAATGAAAATGATGAAAGATGTTTAGCTTAAAAGAAAGAAAAGACTGAAGAATGATATTACAGCCATCTTATAAATATGCAAAGATTTGCCAGGGGATGGCCGGGGACAAATGTTACACTGCCTCACTGCACACAGGAAGGAGAGCTGGTGGCAAGTTCAACAAAAGCCACCAGGTCTGGGTTGCTTCGAAGTGTTGGGGAGACAAATAGAAAGGTCCTAACAGGGTCTCATGTCAAAGGTCTGACAGGGGAGGAAATGACGACTTAGACAAATAAGCTCTGCTGACCTTTCAATTCTGATGATCCATCACTACATGAAATTGTACTAATGTTAAGGATTGGGTCACTCTTTCCCTGTTTTAGGCACTAAAAGGATTTTACGAAATATATGGCAACTGTGACATGAATTCAAGGCTTGAATTCCATTTCTATTTCTGTCTCTACTAACTTGGCATTTTAAAACTTAATTTATCTGGGTCTCAGTTTTTTATTAAAAATAATAACCATGCTATATCCTCCTCATTTTGTTACATGAGTTAAGTTGAAAAGTACACATTTAATACCACCAACCCTGAAAATGTCCTAATGAGTGACGATAGTAGTACAAACTAAAAATCAAAGACGAGAAAGAGGAGCTGCATTCTAAAAACTTTGTAAAGTTTTTATGACACATGAAGAAAGAGCAATCATTAAGCGTGAAAATGATACATTAGAGGCAAATTAAAGAGGGTTTTAGGAATCAAACTTTGGATGGTCAAGTTGCTTGAGTGATTACCAAAAAAAACACTCCATAAATCTTGCAACACAAGAAATTTCAGGCAATGTGTAAACACTCTACCGGGAATGGCATGTACAAATACACAGAAGTAAATAAGAGTTTGGTCCCAAGCCCTCTCCCTGCAAAATATAAAATGCGAGCACTGCCTGATGGACAGTGAGCAGTCAAAGGTGGCCCAATTATGTGTTTGAAAACATCTGCCATGGCTCATGGCAGCTACTGGATACACATGCCGGATTTTTAAAAATCAGAGTGATTTTGGCTCTGGTCTTTTCAAGATTATACACTTCAGACTTATTTTTCTGTAATAAGCAACTATTTGAAACTAGACAAAATATATGATGCAAGAATTTTAAGGCACTGTACAGAAAACAGCATGGGGTTTTGAACTTTGAAATGAACTCCATACTTACAGGTGGGCTTCTTTGTAGGGCTATTTCCACTGCTACGTTAAAGGGAGGAGGATCTAAGCTGAAGCTACGGTGGCTGGAATTTGTGAGGAAGATGCGAGAGAGCAGTGCACTGTGCTGAGGGAAAGGCAGAAACACACAGGAAGATTTTAACATAAGTGATGAACACTAAATTGTGCACACGATTAAAATGTCACTAGGTCAGACAGAGAGCAGGTACTGAGGTGCAGTGAGCTGAATGCGGATCCCAACAGCTGAGGAAAGCTGGGAGCCATTGGCATTTTAGCAACGCATGGGGAGAGAGTCACTGAGCACCTCCCGGTGACTCGGGCATTCTCCAGGGAAAGCTGTCAAAGGAACACTAATGTGCCCCCATCACATGTGGATCTGTAAACAACTCTATCAGACTGCATCCAGAAACAGTTTTTAAGCTTCTAAAACCCCGCTTTAAAAATCCTAAAATCAAACCTACCTGAATCAAGCTGACTTGACAATCAGCGTCTACTCAAAACAAAACCTAAGAGTTTCGCAGAACATAGGCACCTAACACCTAAATAATATGCAATGAAAAATATCAAGTAATAACCAGGAGAGCGCACATAAAAATAGACCTACAGACAACCAGGATGCTAATAGCAGGAAAAGACATGCCAGCCATTCAAATGTTTAAATATTTAGAGAAAATGTTGAAAAGCAGTATAGAGATGGGGAATATCAGGATTATCAGCATAGAAATGGAAATTAAAAGTACTAAAGTGCAATCTGGAAGAAAGACACATAGTGTGAGACATACTAATAATACACAGTGCTGCTGACTTCCTGTGAGTATGAACATGAGCTAGCTGACAACTGAAACATATTTTAAAGCATCAAAATGAAAAGTGAAAGGTCCTTTCAGAATGCTATACCAATTGTGAATAATTTTCTAAGTAAAACATAATGATTTTAAGATTAAAACAAAAGGTGAAAAATTTGCTGCCAGTGCCACAGCCCTATCAGAAGTGTTGAAGCAGCTTTTTCATGAAAGGCAGCAAAAGAAAATGTAAACCTAACTTCAGCTAAGATCGCAAGACTTCTGGAAACAGGAAATATGTGAGTGAATAAAAATATTTGTATGCCAACATTTACTTTTGATAATGACTAAGGAAAAATAATGGATATATAAACATGTATAAGCAAAATGTACATAAAGTGTATTACAAAGGCAAGAGCTAAATGGAGAGAACCATACTGGTGCATCAATTATGTGTGCAGACTTAGAGTTTGCCTTCTTATCTGTGTCATTGTCCCCAAAATTTATAGCTGCACATGAGATGTAGTGACAATGCTTTGGGAAAAATAAAAATACCACCTTCACATTCTTGGGAAGTTTGAAACATCCCTTCAAAGCAAGAAGCAGCATAAAAATATTTTAAACCTGATGGAAATCGTATTAGTTAGCTGTCTCATCACTGACCCCCAGATCCCAGCCCCTGCGGCCTAGAGGAGGGCGGGTGTCATCACTGACCCCCAGATCCCGGCCCCTGCGGCCTAGAGGAGGGCGGGTGTCATCACTGACCCCCAGATCCCGGCCCCTAGGGCCTAGAGGAGGGCGGGTGTCATCACTGACCCCCAGATCCCGGCCCCTACGGCCTAGAGGAGGGCGGGTGTCATCACTGACCCCCAGATCCTGGCCCCTGCGGCCTAGAGGAGGGCGGGTGTCATCACTGACCCCCAGATCCCGGCCCCTAGGGCCTAGAGGAGGGCGGGTGTCATCACTGACCCCCAGATCCTGGCCCCTACGGCCTAGAGGAGGGCGGGTGTCATCACTGACCCCCAGATCCCGGCCCCTGCGGCCTAGAGGAGGGCGGGTGTCATCACTGACCCCCAGATCCCGGCCCCTAGGGCCTAGAGGAGGGCGGGTGTCATCACTGACCCCCAGATCCCGGCCCCTACGGCCTAGAGGAAGGCGGGTGTCATCACTGACCCCCAGATCCTGGCCCCTGCGGCCTAGAGGAGGGCGGGTGTCATCACTGACCCCCAGATCCCAGCCCCTGTGGCCTAGAGGAGGGCGGGTGTCATCTATGCACCATTTCAGCCCATGGTCTGATGCTGCCAAGGTGGAGACACCGTGATGAGGCACATGGTGGACCAAAGCTGCCCAGTGCAAGTGACCAGGAAGCAGAGTAAGAGGATGGGACTTGCGAGGAGCCCTGTACCCATCACACACTGTCCCCAAGCCACGCCTCCATGACCTACCCAGACACCCCGGGAGCATGGAACGTCTGCCAGGTGTTTCATAATCCAGGGAGGCTGATGATCAGGATTCATGGTCACAAAAACGCTACAAATTACAGATGACTATTAATGACTCCTGTGCATTCTTTGTGCTAATGGACTCCGCAATGCCCTTCTTACTTCCTACATCCCATGAGAAAACTCAGCCCGTGAAACAACCGACAGAGGTTATGTGACCTAAGACTGTGAGGAGGCCTCTCCCCTGCTGGCTGGGAATTCTTCGATTTTGTTTCGGTTGTGTACAAGGATTCCTTGTCCTAACAATAGCATTTGGTCTAGAAAGTTCCAGAAACATGGTTTAACTGATTTTAAAACCTCATCTTGGTGAGTACTACATAATGAAGCTTTTTATCCAGCATTTTATATAGCAATGTTACCAATTTTGTTACCTGATGGTTTATCATTTATTTTATAAGAATGTTATAGTCTCTTAAAAGTAATCATGTTTCTATTTGTTGTTATCTTTCTGGGCAACTGGTTAAGGGGTTATATGCATATACCCACCAAAATAAACGCAGGGCTCTACCCATAGTTTCCAGTCTGAGAAGGTACTCTTAAAAATATTTACCTCTAAATCAATGAGGTTGCTAAATAAATAAAATGTCCGTTATTCAACATATGAATGATTGTAAATATTATCAAGCTAGCGGTAATGAAAATTAAAATTATTTACTTGTGATCATCAAACGCAATAAAGAAGTGTCCTAAACCAGAGTGGTTAAGACAATGTGATACAAAGAAATCAAAACTGTGCTTTAATATAATATTAATAAAAATAATGAACAGTTAATACATTCAAGGATATAGAAGAATCGCCACCGTACGGTAATCAAAAGAATAGGACACAAGAAGTGTTTACAGTCATGTTCACACGGAGCTTCAGAACGGGCAGCGCCCGTCAGGGCGGGTGGGATCGGGGGTCAGAGGACGACGACACTGGCTGAAACGTGGGGGGGG